>CAIGRK010222174.1:0-13880 GCA_903798315.1 Fraxinus greggii
GGAAGAAACTGTAGAATATGTTCTTGCCTTGATCGACGAAATGCTTACTGGTGAGTGATAAAGGCATTAGCTTTTAAGTTATTTAACTATTTTACGGACCTGTCCTACATTTTCATCCCCATGGCAGCAAACCCGAAAAGAGCAAGGCTGTTTCATGATGCGTCTCTTGCAAACGAAGATGCATACGAGCCTTTCTTAAGGCAAGCAATCTTTTCTTCTCCGTAAATTGTAGCTTCTTATGTTTATCTTGATATAACAATATCTGTTGCTATTCAGTAAGGTATTTATCAGTGAGCCTTTCCTCATCACTATCTACAGCCTCCGACACCCCCAATCCTGAATAAACAACTAAAAGCTAAGTTGTATTTTCCCAAATTAAATTTTGGTGGGCTACTTGAACAATTTTCCAGTACTATACTTGATCTGGCACTACATCCACCGAAATATCCAGAGTAAAACTAAAAAAATAAAAAGAGAAAGAAGAGAAGAGAAGAGAAGAGAAAGAAAAGGAAAAGGAAAAGGAAAAGGAAAAGAATTACATACATTTTGAATAGTCATTTAAGCTAATGCTGTAAGTTGATTGGGGATGTTCTCCTTGACACATTATCTAGGTACTTTTCTTCCACCAAATCTAGTACTTTTCCTAACTTGCTTGTGAAATAAAGAAGTTGAATCCTTCCATGTTCTCAATTCCCTTGATGATAAACATTCACCTTTTTTTTCTTTTCCAGATTGCTCTGGAAAGGTAACTGGTTTATTCAAGGGAAGAGCTGTAAGATACTTTCTCTGATAGTAAGGTGCGAAAAATTATCTACCACTTGGTAATGGTATTGAATGCTAACTAGGTTAGTTGTCCTATTTCTTTCTAACAATTCTGTTTTGTCAATTCCAGTGGAAGACCGAAGCCTCAGGATGCAGCCATTGCAAATGGGGCGTCAAAATCGAAGGAATTCACAACTACTGAAGATGTTCTAAAAGGACTTGTGGAGTGGCTTTGCACACAGGTCTGTACTCAGATTTGCGTTATGTTTTCAGGTTTGTCTTATAAATGTTTGAAGGGAACCTTTATCAGCTGTTATTGTGATAACAAAAGGAGATTTAAAAGCCTCTATAACATAGGAAAGTTCAATTTCTTTGGTGGTCTCAGGGAGCTATATAAGGAATGTCAGATGCCTGAAACCTTCAATAGAAAAGATACAAGATTATATAAAGTAACAAAAAAAAGAGAAAATTGAAGAAATACATTTTAGAGGAAAAAAGGTTCAAATTATTACTAAAAACTTTTCGTTTGTAGCAAGTAAAAAAAAAGACGGGCTGAGGTAAAAGAAGAAATACGCTCTTGATCAAATACAGACAAAGAGTAGATATGTAGTAGTTGAACTATATGTTGTAATGTGTTTTCCATCCTCCAAACAAAGTCCCAACTGTATTAGTCTAATTCATTGCCTCCCACTGGAGACAAAACTTAATAAAACAATCAAGAATGTACATGGAATATCCATAATCTAATTCTTCGCTCATGGTGCATAGATGCAGTGATATAGTGAAGGTGCAACTTCTCATAACAAGCATAGTAAACTAAAATTCCAGATGGTCCTTGAATATTTTAGGCTTAACTTAGTTTCTTTAAACATATAGGGTGTATTAGTGAATGCTAAGATGTTTTGGCTATCGGAATAAAGGCAATGCATGTTTATTTTAAATTTCTTGGAAAATTATTCAATGGCAAAACTTAAGAACTTGATATCGAATGGCATTGACACAAGACCACCCATGTCTAATCTGAAAATGCACAAGGTGTAGAGTAGACAGAGTTTTTTTATACAATATCTTTGATAAGTAATCAATGTATGAACTAATATTTTGACATATCTTTTTATCATCAAGAAGTACACGCTATTTTTAATTTTCAAGTTTCTGTTAGGATTAAATTTCTCGTGTTTTACAATTTATTCTATTTATAAATTGGATACATAAGTAAAAGTTTCAACTGAAAATGTCAAACCTCAATGAAATTTAATTATTGGAGACTAACTCATACCAAAATCTCAGTTTGTCATAAGTTTGGTGAAATATTTTTCTTTCACTGGCTTAAGCAGGAAAAATATTGTTAGATCTACTTTTGCGTGATATAGCAAACATCCCTGTCCTTATACTTGTAATGGAGATAAAGATAAGAATAAAGATAATTAGATTTTACTTAGGATTTTACACTAGAGTTTGATTTAAAATATATTTACTTTGATTAGATCAGATTAGTAACAATAGTTCGATGAGATTCTAGTTTAGTTAGAAGTTCGTTTGATTTTAGTTTATTCTCTCTCCATATAGATGGCTTATTCATTGTAATAGACACCCTTGAATATATGAATAAAATTTGATTTCTTCTTTCCCCTCAATTCTCCTCTTCTTTGATCCCCTTTCTTTTCTTGTTCGTTGTCAAATTAATACGCTCTTTCGTCAACTTGTCTATGTATACAGCTGAAGAAGCCTTCTCATCCTACCCGTGGCATTCCAACAGCAATAAATTGTCTTGCCACTCTGCTTAAAGAGCCAGTAGTGCGATCTTCATTTGTTCAAGCAGATGGAGTGAAGCTTCTAGTTCCTCTAATTTCTCCGGCATCCACTCAACAGTCCATGCAGGTAACAATATTGTCGAGTACAAGTACAAGCAAAAACACTTAACCTCTATACCTAAATTACCTGAGTCGTAGATATTGGTTGGTGGATGGGTTCTCAATCTCATCCTGGTGTCATGTAAAGTTGGAATTCTTAAAACTAACGTAATATCTGATCTCTGTATCAGTACTTTAAATTTTGACATTTCTGAAATTTAATTTATTCTTGAAACAGCTCCTCTATGAAACATGTCTCTGTGTATGGCTTTTGTCTTATTATGAACCTGCAATTGAGTACTTGGGCACTTCTAGAACCCTGCCACGTTTGATTGAAGTTGTTAAGGGTTCCACAAAAGAAAAGGTGAGTTCCTGCCGGTAATTTATGCTGAGATCAACCAGGTTATTGGTTTAATATATTCTTGTTTAGCCTTTTGATTCTTCAGATTGTTTTTTATCTGTAGCATCTGCTCAATTTCAGCTTATTATTCCTAGAACTTTCTGCAGACAGATTTTTCTCTATTTAACAGCTGTCTGAAAAATTGTCACTATCATTTTATGAATAATTTTGTGTTCTATTCACCTTACATATTTCACCTCAGTATGTAACATCTTTCCCATCTTTGCTATTAGGTTGTCAGGGTAGTTGTGTTGACTCTTAGGAACTTGCTTCAAAGGGGGACATTTGGTGCTCTGATGATAGATCTGGGACTGCCTCAGCTTGTCCAGAGTTTGAAAGCACAGGCATGGAGTGATG
This sequence comes from Fraxinus greggii, assembly GCA_903798315.1. Classification (NCBI taxonomy): domain Eukaryota; kingdom Viridiplantae; phylum Streptophyta; class Magnoliopsida; order Lamiales; family Oleaceae; genus Fraxinus; species Fraxinus greggii. The sequence continues at coordinate 3,373 of CAIGRK010222174.1, forward strand.
AGGTGAGAAAAATCTCTCTCTATAGTTTCTAACTATTTAATTGGTTTCTTATTTAGAGCTTGTTTGAACCTCATTTTTGGTGTAGAATGCATTTTGAAATAGTAGATTGATGGAGAATGCGTGATTAAAAAATAAGGAAAAATTTTGGATTTGCGTGTAATATTATATTATTGAAGAATGTGGTTGAAAATAGGAGAAAGAAAAATGAATTTTGGAAAAAAATGGGGATTAAACAAGGGCTTATTTCTCGAGTCAAAAATAAGGAAAATGGAAAAGCTGTTTTCGAAGAAGGATGCGTTTTTCACACACAAATTACATAAAGAAATAGTACCAAAGTTTTATTCCCTTTACATTTAGACAAGGCACTGGCAAAGGTATAAATGCTTTCTTCTTTAACATTGAGAATTATCATGTCTATTATGTGCCAATTTATGTGGGAAAAGGTCTGCCTATTCCTTGCTTATGATTTGTCAAGGATGTCTCAACTGCTGAGATGCAATGTGGTGCAGTGCTTTTGTTCTTTTTATGGGTTTGTGGAGGCAAGGACGGTGGATCGATTTATCATGTTAATATGACACATTTATAACATATGTTAAAACAAATTCATCCATTCATAATGGCTGCACTTGAAATTAAGTACTCTGAAAACAAATTCATCAAATCATAATGGCTGCACTTGAAATTAAGTACTGCTGTAGTAGTAGTAGTAGCTCACTTGATTATTTTCAGTGCCTTCTTTATGCTGAGCCATCATAAAAATCAATATTGCTTTCGTGCCTAGATGATCTTCCCCATCCTCTTCTTACCCTTGATATTTCAAGTGCTAAAGTGAGAATGTTCTCTGTAGGATCTGCTGGAGGCTCTGAATCAACTGGAAGGAGGACTGATAGATAACATTAAGAGGCTAAGTTCTTTCGACAAGTACAAGCAGGAAGTCCTCCTTGGACATCTTGATTGGTCCCCTATGCACAAAGATCCTATTTTTTGGCGGGAAAATATTACTAACTTCGAAGAAAATGATTTCCAGGTATTGGCCGTGTCACTGGACGGAGTTTACCTATTCTTGTTTTATTCCAAAATAATTGTAGAAAAAACTTCAGAAAAGGGTACTAAAAATCACCCCCCACCCTCCCAAAAAAATAAAAAAAGAAGCGACTGTTTTAGGTACTTAGGTTCGATCATTAACAATGGAGGAATTTAAGAGGATGTAATGCATCGAATTAAGAGGTGTTGGCTAAAATAGAGAGGTGCTACATTAATCCTACATGATAAGAAACTATGATGCTAAAATACCAGTTTTACAAAATAGTCATTAGACATGTTACTCTTCGTTCTACCGTGTGTTGGTTCTTCAAAAGAAAAAATATCCCTAAAAAATTTAGTCGTGGAAATGAGGTTACTAAGCCACATAAGATATGAAAATGTACGATGGATAAGCCACATAAGATATGATATGAAAATGTACGATGGATGCTAAATTAAGGTAATGATGATTTATGTGGTTGGGACATGTTATGCATAGAATTGAAAAAGCCCATATTTGTAAGAGTGACGCGATCTCAGTACAACATCCTAGCAGAGAAAGGGATAGACCAAAACTAGCATGAATTATTGCGGTTGCTTAGGATCTGTCAGTAGATCTATTGATGATCCAAATGAAGCGATGAAAAAGGATTTATGTAATCGACCTCAAATTTATTAAGAACAAGGGTTATCATTTATGATAATTGCAAGATTTTGTTGCATTTCTCATCCTCCACCTTTGGGTAATCACCATTCTCATGGATTGATGAATTGTTTCCTTTTTATCCCTTCTGTGCAAAACTAATACTTGCTATCTTGGTACAGATTTTAAGGGTCCTGATCACAATCTTGGATACGTCCAGTGATCCTCGTACACTAGCTGTTGCTTGCTTTGATCTCTCGCAGTTCATTCAGTACTATCCTGCTGGGCGTATCATAGTGACTGACCTCAAAGCAAAGGAGCGGGTGATGAAATTGATGAACCATGAAAACGCCGAGGTCACTAAAAATGCTTTGCTCTGCATCCAAAGGCTTTTCCTTGGTGCCAAATATGCAAGCTTTTTACAAGCCTGAGTATTGTTTGGTTCAACCAGGTTCAATTTATAATAATTTTAGGATGAAGATTGAAGAATTTGTATGCAGTCATGTACTCTTCTGTTTATGGAGTATTTCATGCACGCCTTTTTTTAATTTTTATATTTTCTATCGGATCGGATGGATGTTTATTATGAGCAACGTGTGGAGAGTTACTTATTCTGCAGTCGAATAAAATGAAATATTTGTATCTTTTGCTTTTCAAATGCTGTTGGAGAATAAAAAAGTACATGTTAGGTTCTGAGTTGTATTTACATCATTGTTATTTTGTATTTTCTTCTTTCCCATGTAAGATTTAAAGAATATTTGTTGAGATTTCGGAAAAAAAGGTTTTTAATTACTTTTGAGAAATTTAAAGCCTGTATTGGCACATATGTCTTCCAAGCATAATTTTCTTTAGGTAAATGATATTTATTTCATAGAATTCACAACTTTTTATGACATATTTGATGAACTTTTTTCAAAATCTACTAATTTTTTTTTTCTAAACCAAGCAGGGACGTAAAATGTACCCCATGTTTGGTGGTGATTAAAATCAATATTTTAGTCCCTGTTTGGTGGTCAATTTTTGGAAAAAAATTTGTTTTAAATAATGAATTTTTGGAGAATGTGTAGATAAAATGTATGGAAAGGTTTTGAATTTTCGTGTGGAATATTTTATTGTGGGAATGTGATTAAAAATGAGTATGTAGAAAAAAGAGTTTTAAAAGAATATGAGATAGATTTTGATAAAAGTTGATAAAATGTGTAGTTGAAAAGTTGTGTATTAAATATGTGGTTAAAATTAATTATTTATTTTTACTTAAATTAAAATCTAAATTTTAATTCCTACAAATATGGATTTATTTTTCTTTTGAAGCAAATCTGCACTTTCCCCAGTTAAAAAAAAATTAAAAACAAAATGAAAAACAAAAAATAAAAAATTCTACTAGCCGTTAACCCACCAATTTTATTGCTTTTTCGCTAAACGGTCGTATTTTCAACCCCAAATGTGACCGTTGCTCCCCACATCCTTCATATATATACAGATCATCTTCATTTCATTTGACAAAACAAATAAGCCTTCAATTCTGCATTTTTTCCCCAATTCTCAGTAGCATAACAGCAAAACCCAATTCCCAATTTTTCCCAAGAAAATTGAAAGAAATGGGAGGATTGCACATAGAGAATTCTTCAAATGAATCACACCCCCACACTCACAAGGTTTTCCTCTTATGCAATTACATTCTCTTAGGTGCAGCTTCCAGTTGCATTTTCTTGACACTTTCCCTCCGGCTAATCCCTTCGCTCTGCGGCTTCTTCTTGATCCTCCTCCACGTCACCACCATTATCGGTGCCATTGCCGGCTGCGCTGCTGCCTCGGCCACTCGAAGTGCCGGGAAGTGGTATGGAGCCCACATGGTGGCCACGGTGCTTACAGCAATATTTCAAGGCTCCGTTTCTGTGCTTATTTACACAAGACCCAAAGATTTTCTTGGAAATCTCAAATCCTATGTGAGGGAAGAAGATGGTGTGACGATATTGAAATTGGCTGGTGGGTTGTGTATACTGATATTCTGCCTAGAATGGGTTGTTCTTACACTTGCATTCTTCTTGAATTACTATGCTTATGTGCAAAAAGACGGGGTTAATCCTCGAGCAATGAAGAATTCTAAGGTTCAAGATGAGGAAGACTTGAAGGATTGGCCATGGCCTTTCCAAGTTTGATAATATGGATAATGTGGGATTATCGCCTTGATACATAATTGTTTGATTCGTTTATTTGTTGTTGGTTTTGGATTCTCCAACTTGGATGGGGATTTCTTATATATAAATATAAATATGTATTTTTTTCCCTATTGAGTGAGATGCTGTTTTCAAATCTTGGATTTAGCGTATGGACTGTTGTCTATCAATCATTCTTGCAAATATCATTACTCTTTTTAGATTGTGTGATGCAGTATACGACAGCTGATAAAGAAAAAGGCAGAGAAAATACTCGTTCAAGTATTAAAGTTAGACGTTTTACAAGATTCACTATAGATGGCTTTGGGTAATGTTTGAAGAATCTTAGATAATTGGCATGGCGTTGATATGTTGTCGCATTTTATGTTCGATTAGATAGTTTTCTTACTAGTATCGAAAGTAGGTATATGATAGGTTGGACGAACTTTCAACGCTCCCTTAGGTGTTCACCCTTATTACGTGCCAAATAATTGAAAGATAGCATTCTGATTCAAACTCTTGCTTCAATCAAAAGGTCATTTTCTACATCTCTCCTTTCATATTTGGTTTCGACTAGTCGAAATTATGCCTAGTTTTTCACACGTAAAATGTTAGTTGTCAAAATATAATTTATTTACTAATTTTTACAACACCTAATCCAAGTCGGAACAACTCATTGTCTTAAGTTAGGATTTTAGAATAAAAGTTACTGAATTTATAGTATCTTTAAATTCAAAACTTTAGGATTCATCCTATAATTTGATTTTTTTTCTCTCTTCATAAAAATCGGCTCTCAAAGTCAAGATTTAAAGTTGTTTCATGTTTTAACTTTTGGACATATAAGAGAAAATTAAGCTATGCATTTTTTTTCTTTTTTGTTATTATTTATATAAAATGGGTGTAAGTGACTGGATTATTTTGCCATTCATTAACAAGGAATGTGTAGCTCGCCTGAAACGATGGCACGACTTAACGCCTGAAATGGATGAAACCGTGCAGGGATCTAGCTGGCTAATTTGTTAAAGGTTGAGGCAAAAATGCAATGAGAAAATGGTTTTAGAACAAAAACAAATCTTGTTGTGAGTTGGAGACTATACATGCAATTTATCCTTATTTACATCACATTTAGCCCGTGCTTGATAAAAATTAAAATCTATATTTATATCAAAGTCAAAGTTAATAATTGATTTTAACCACATATTTCATGGAATTCACAACTTTTCAACCACACATTTCATCAACTTTTATCAAAATTTACTGAAAATCTGATTTTAATAGCCACTAAACAGGAACATAGTTTTATTTTTCATATGTGAAGCAGATTGAATAGGCTGTTATAAGCACTCAAAAAAGCTTATTGTAGTCTTCCAACCTAGTTAAAGCAGAATATCACTCTCACATTCTATTGTTAAAGCAGAATATCGCTCTCTCGTTTTCACAACTTCTAAACTTTTGTGGCGTCAATATCTTTGTTATGATCTTGGCAATCCCTTACCATCCGTCTCAACTATTATGTGACAACAAAGTACTCCTTATATACATGTAACGCAATTCAATCTTTCACGCTCGCGCACATTAAGCTCCATTTGACAACCATTATTTTAGATTTCTTTTTTCTACGTACTCATTTTCAACAATACATTCACAATATAAAATATTTTTACGTAAATCTACAAATTTTTCCACCACACATTCTCCAAAAATTCATTATTCAAAATTATATTTTATCCAAATAATGATCGTCAAACAGAGGCTAATATTTGACTATCACTTTATTCGTGAGAAAATTGTGGAAAAAGCTACATTCCGGATATTGTTAATTGTTAACGACAAACTGTCAGGGGCGGATCCAGCACCTGGGGAGGGGGCGCGACCGTCCGTGCTGGATCCATCGGAGTCTTCAATATTGTCGACGCCTTCGGATCACTGTTGCAGTCCTGTTGCGGAGAGAATAGAGAAGACGGGAAGAAGAAGACCACTATTTCAAGTCATGTGGGCCCTTTTTTTTTTAACTTTTGGCCCATTATTTTTGGGTTGAGATAGTTGGACCTTTTTAAAAAAAAATTAGGCCCAATAAAATGAAATAACTCCAAACCCTTCCCTTCACAGTTCACTCCTTCAGTCATTTGCCTTCACCGTTCTCCTTCTCCCTGCTCTGTTGCCGACGTTTTACCATGCCACTACCAGGGTTGCTGACTTGCCGTGCTACCGTCTACTTGCTACCGCCTACTGGTAAGCCTTGTTGGTTCTATTTGATTTTTCTGCCTCTTCTTTCAGTTGATAAATGGATATATGTATTACGTTGTAATAATGCAAAACATGTTTCTGTAAGAATATGTTCAAATAGATTGAAGGGGTTGTTTGAGGATTTTGAGATAGACATTGTGATTTCTTGTAAGAATTTTGTTGAGAAAGATGAGGACTTAGGATAATGAGGGAAGTTGTGTGAAGTATTGAATTTGAATGAAGAGTGTGAAAGGTTTCTTTTAAAGAAGGAAATGTGGTGATTGAGAGAGTGAGGAGAACAATGTAGACATCATTCATTCAAAGACCATCCCTTTTTGAGCTCCTTTAGAAAATCTTTCTTTTGGGGTGGGGATTTTGTAATTTGAATAATGGCATCTATTACTTGTCCTCGTAATATTTAATGTCAGTTTTGGTGTTAGCAACAAAATACTTATTTTAAAATTATTTTTTTACTTAAATAAACTTACTTGTAAGTAAAATTTTTTAGGGTTGTCTTATTTTCAATATTATTTAATTAAATATTAATAAACCTCGTTCTTACGATCGCTGGTTGTCGACGGTCAATGGTCAACGTCCGTTCGGGTTGAACTTTTGTGCTGAATCCGCCACTACAAACTATAGACATCTTCACCAAAATTCTTCCATGAGTTTNGGAGAACAATGTAGACATCATTCATTCAAAGACCATCCCTTTTTGAGCTCCTTTAGAAAATCTTTCTTTTGGGGTGGGGATTTTGTAATTTGAATAATGGCATCTATTACTTGTCCTCGTAATATTTAATGTCAGTTTTGGTGTTAGCAACAAAATATTAATTTTAAAATTACTTTTTTACTTAAATAAACTTACTTGTAAGTAAAATTTTTTAGGGTTGTCTTATTTTCAATATTATTTAATTAAATATTAATAAACCTCGTTCTTACGATCGCTGGTTGTCGACGGTCAATGGTCAACGTCCGTTCGGGTTGAACTTTTGTGCTGGATCCGCCACTACAAACTATAGACATCTTCACCAAAATTCTTCCATGAGTTTACTTTACCATGCACTTTCTATTTCATGCTAAGTGCTCATTTACTCCCACTATTCATTTATTTGGTTTATTAGCCTTGTTTTTGGCTCATATGGCTCACCATAAATCTTGTGCTATTTTGCAATAATTAATCACTATATATTTTTTTTCATATTATGATCACAACAATGTAGAGATTGAGTGGTGTAAGAAGAAGAGACAATATATAGAAAATAAAAATATAAATATTAAGGCACAGAAAACTACTCCACAATTTGTATTTATTTTATTCCTTGTATTATATTTGTATATATGAATCAAGCTTGCAAGACCCTTTTACAAGAATCCCATTCCCCTATCATTTTGCAAAACTATATGACTCACAAAAGAGTTAATGAAGCTTAATTTTAAATGCATTGTTGATGGAACTATATTAATTTTTTTTTGCCATCAATCCTATCTATAAATATATAATATATATTTTTATAGAGGTAAACTTAATATATATTTCTCCACTTCACTGCCTTCGTCCACCAGTGCCACTCTCCCTTTGACAGTTAAAATATACGGCGGCGACTGGCAAACTAAGATTGTAGAGCTCGGCAAAGTCCCTGGTGTTGAAGTTCTGGCGCCATCCCGGAGCATACACCGTCTGTCGGCCCAACTGCCGGAATAACACGAAAACGAAACGGTGGATACCCATTGATGGCCGTGGACTCTCATAACAAACAATCTCTTGCCCTGCACCACCATACACTGCGTTATGCATGCATCAGAATAGACAGGTGATGGGGGGAAAAAGTGACTTTTGAGCTGGTGGTCTAGATAAGTTAGGAAGTCATTACGAGAACTCTTTGAGGATCGACACGTACGTTATTTGATGTAAGGAAAGGCACTGCGCGTGGTAAAAGAAAGAACGTACTCTCCACCAAAGATTAAACTTAGGATGTTGAAATTGAGACATGAAGAAAAGGACAGCTTTAACAAGCTCTTCACGTTCAAGTTAGGGTCGTTTGATTGCAAGAATAAATTTGGGTGGAAAGAAAATGAATTTCAGATAATTGAATTGTCAAGAACTTGTTTTACTGAGAATTGTCAATTAATTGTGTTTGATTAATATAATTTTCAACTTGAAAAATGTTAAAATTTTGCATTTTTTTTTATGTTCATTTGGCTTTGTTTTTCATGAAAATTGTCCAGTAAAGAAATATGATTTATCACCATTGGGGATATAATTTGTTTCAATTGTAAAAAAAAAAAAAAACAAACTTAGAAAACTATTTTCCCACCAAAGTAATGGGAAAAACCAATTCAAGGAAAAGTAAGAAGAGGGCGTGAGGCTTAAGGAGGAAAACCAATTCCATGAAATTTTTGGCTAATCAAACATGCAATACCTTGAAAAATGAAAAATAATTTTCAACTTCCATGGAAAATAAACTCTATCAAACATGGCCTTATATTTATTTTTTCATTAAAGACTTGACAATGTAGTTAAAAATCAAATTTCAGGTAAACTTTGATAAAAATTATTACTATGTAGTTGAAAAGTTATAAATTCTATGAAATATGCAATAAAAATTAATTATTAACTTTGATTTAAATCTTTATCAATTTTTTTAGCTACAGCAAACATGAACTAAGAAAAAGAGAATTGAAACCCATAAAATATACATTTGACAACTCACCAAAGCTAGCCCCAGTGGTGGCTGGAATATCAGTCACCAACCTACAAATAGGGTTTGTGATATTACTTTCTAATGAAATAAAACTCAAAATATTTAATACTAACTAATATGCATGTTTATTAATCCATGTTTCTTTGCTTTATTTCAATAGACATTACTCCTTTTTTTTTTCCTTCATAGCTTGTTGATAATTGCAGAAGAAGACAACTGAAAAAGGCTTCCTATACTATGGAAACCTTCTGTAAAGTAGCGACATTAATCAGTGACTTTGTTAGGAAAAAGTAGAGAAATTTTTGTATTGCTAACGTCATGAGCATGAGACATAAATCTGTAAAGGAAAAAGCAGACCAGATGTGAAATGAGTAGACAATTTGTTAATTTATCAGCAGAAAGAATGCAAGATCATAAAGTGAAGCTAGTCTGCACATGAGTGGACAAGCATTATCTCGTCTCTAGACAGCACTTCAAAACTTTTATACAAAGAGAACAAAACGGTGAAGAGAGGCTAGTGCATAGGCATAATTTTCCGAAACTACCATTTCTTGCTTAAAATTTTTGACATATGAGCACCATTCTTATGGTCTTCACTTATAAAACGTGTAGAAGTTATCAGAAGAATTTGTTTAATGAAAAAGAAGGTTTCGTTTATTGGTTTTTGAAAACTTTTGAAAACTTTCTGTTTTTTTTTTTTTTTTTGAACATTCCCAGATGGGAATATGTGTTATAAAATAGAAAACAAGAATGATTAGAAAGAAAGCAAAAGATCTTCCTTCTCCAGTACTTTATTCTTACCAGTGCAAGTATTCTCTGAGGTGGGGATCACTTGGGCTTGGAGCATCGGGATCCACCATAATCTGCACAAGGAGAAGATCAAACACACTGCACTACAATGTCATGAAAATTTAAATACATATCCAACAGCACGCAGAAATTGATCGTGTCGACCATTTGGAGGGCTTTTATTCAAACCAGATACCAAATTAACAATCTCATCTAAAAACTTAAGTTGGTGGGACATATTTAAACGAGTTGCAATAGGAGAAATTAGACTTACAAGCGTGTAGAAAATACGAAGATCATCACCTCCAATATCAACCCTAGGCTGGTTAAGAATCTGAGAAGGTCTGAAATCCCATCCATTATTAACTTCCCTATTACCATACGTAACCTCAAGTGATAAGGACCTTGTAAATGGATCCAAAACATCACCTATAACTCTACCAACGACAAGAGGGTCTCTGTCTCTAGGCATGTTGATCGATGAACGAAACAAAATGAAATGACGGATGGCTGAACCAATCGAGTGAATTATGTTATATGTATAACACACAAGGGTTTTGGGGAGTTTATATAGATATTGAAGGAAGGTCTATGAGGTTCACAATTGGACAAGAATCTATAAATTTTCTTGAAATTTTTCTTTCTTGATATCTAAAACTATTTTTCCAATCGGTGCGTCACATGGCGGACCCAGGGGGGTCCTGGGGTACACGTGCCCCCCCCCCCAAATTTTGAGATTTTTTTGTTTTGTTTTGCTTTTAAAGTCACGTTTGGTATTGACTGAAAATCTCTAAATCAAAGTTAACAATTAATTTTGAATAACATATTTCATGGAATTCATAACCGTTTAAATTTTATTAAAATTTACTAAAAATTTGATTTTAATCTCCACCAAACAGGGACAAAATCACAATAAATTTGAATTTCGAGAACATACTAATTTACGCTAATCAAATCTACAAATTG
>CAIGRK010222178.1:0-13506 GCA_903798315.1 Fraxinus greggii
AAGTTGAGCTCCAACCATAACAAATGGTATCAGAGCAGCTGCAATCCTTGTGTGTCTCTCAATTGGATACCATAAGGGAAGATTTTAATAGGATTCATGAGCAGATGATTTCAATATTGACTAAAATGATTGAGGATCGGTTAGCCTCCTAAGAGGTACAACATGAGTTCAATATTAGTGGTAGAGCAGGTGAAAAATCTGCCTCTAAATATCAGTCCAACCATAATAGTTCTTCAGCAGAAATGGCCGAGGATTCTGACTTGCAAATGGGCGTTTTGGGTTCTAAACTAGAAGAGGACCCGGTCAAGCAGGTTAGTTCATCTGATTTGAACAGATATGATGATTCAGTTCCTGTAATTAACAAGCAAGTTGTTGAGACTGGGACTGTTGAAGAGACTAGTTTTGAGAAGTTGGAATCTGACTTAGTTGTTGAGAAGGATGAAGAAAACTCCAGTGCAGAGAATGTACTAGTTTTGGGTAGTGATTATATACAATTGAATGTCACTGTTACTGATATGGATAAAATTGTAGGACAAACTGGGGAAGAAGTGGGGAAAGTGGGTGTTGGTGAAAGCTCGCAGTGTCTGTTATCTATGTTTCCAATGACCACACACTCATCAAGTTCGGATAGTGCAGTCCCTCGGATAATAAAATGCCAGGTTTTGTGGAATTATGTAGCTTCATTTGGAAAGATTGTGTAGTTGTAGAAAATCGTGTATAATTTCCTGATTTCTAGGAATTAGAGTTAGGTACATATTTTCTTTTGGGAAGTTTCATATTTTTAGAAGTTTCCTATTTTTAGGGAGTTTGTTACTATTTTTAAGCTAGACAATTGTGTATATAAACCAATGCTGTAACCTAATTTAAATATGACAGAAATTCATTATTCTCTTACGATTTTTGTCATGGTATCAGAGCTATTGGCTCTTTCCTGATAAACTCTAAATTTTTTCTTTTCTCTGGCCATACCCAACCGAGCTCCATCTTCTCTGTTCTTCTCAATCATCTTTAGCCTTCTCTCACATATTCCCCTGTTTGTATCTATTTTTCCATTCAATCAATCATGTCGGAATCACCCCAAAGTTCTACCGAAATCACCAGCCCTGTCACGAGTGCTCCTGCTACAACCGGAGACTTGCAGAACATTCAAGCCTCACATCGATTGAATGGGAAGAATTACTTGAAGTGGTCACTATTAGTCCGCACCTTCCTAAAGGGCAGCGGAAAATTGAGCCATTTAATGGGCACAGGTCCTTCGCAGGACGATCCCAAATTTGCGGTGTGGGACTAACAAGACTCCATGGTGATGTCATGGTTATGGAACTCGATGCTGCCAGAAATTAGTGATACATGTATGTTTCTCGGAACTGCCCAGGAGATTTCGGAAGCTATTCGACAGACATATTCCAAGGTTAATGATGCTGCACAAATCTACGAAATTAAGACGAAAATTTCAGCAACCAAACAAGGGACTCGAACTGTCACTGAATATTCGAGTCTCTTACAAGGCTTGTGGCAAGAGATGGACCTTTATCAATGCAACCAAATGCGCTGCAGTGAAGATGCAGCAATTCTGAAGCGTTTTGTGGAGAAAAATCGTATTTATGATTTTCTTGCAGGACTAAACGTTGAATTTGATGCTGTTAAGAGTGCAGATTTTGGGAAAATCAGACCTATCGTCTCTGAATGAGACAATCTCTATTATACGTGCTGAAGAGGGACGTCGAAGTGTAATACTTGAACCGCAAGGGGGAGATGGTTCTGCATTTGTTACCAGAGCCACAGAATTGAAAGAGGCAAACACTCCTTCGTTACTTACTCGAGGGGACTCGACCAAGCCATTCAACCGAGACTCTCTATTCTGCACATATTGCAAGAAGCATCGTCACACCTAGGAGAGGTGCTGGAAACTTCATGGCAGGCCCAATGAAAAGGCCAATCGAAGTGTGAATGATCGAAGTTAGGCACATATGGTGAGTACTTCGTCGATCAGTGAGGAAAATTCCAAGAAATCTGCTCCTGAATTTAACAACGAAGAAATTGAGAAACTAAAGACTTTTTTGGGATCTTTTGAGAAGCCAACCTCGACAGGTACTTGTTCATTGGCGTTTTCAGGTATTTCTTCTTCCTCTTGTACTAATTTCTCAGAAAGAAATTCTCCTAAAATGTGGGTTACTGACTCCGGAGCCACTGACCATATGACCTGTTCCTCCAATCATTTTATCTCTTATACTCCTAGCTGTAGCCATAGAAAGATCACAATAGCCGACGGATCCATCACCACCGTAGCTGGCCAAGGGGATATTTACATAAACAAGGACCTTACACTAAGAAATGTCCTCCATGTTCCAAAGCTATTTGCAAGCCTTATTTCCATTCAAAAATTAACCAAAGATTTAAATTGCAGTGTAACCTTTTTCCCTTCACATTGTGTTTTTCAAGCACTGGACTCTAAGAACAAGAATGGACGTGCTAGTCAGAGAGACGGTCTCTATTTCTTGGAAAAACAAAGCAGTATAACAGGAGTTGAAAATCCCATATCTACATTTTTTTCTGAGTCTGTCATGTCAAAACAAAATAAAATTTGGCTTCAAAGTCGTCGTTTAGGTCATCCATCTTTTAGAGTGCTGAAGTTGATGTTTCCTTCTTTATTTAAGGGTCTTGCTTTTGAAGACCTTCATTGTAATGGTTGTGAACTTGCCAAGCACAAACGTGCTTCCTTTCCGATAAGCAATTCAAAAAGCTTGGTTCCCTTTTCTCTCATTCATAGTGATATTTCGGGACCTTCTACCATTCGAAATATTTTTGGTGCTAGGTTTATTTCATTTATTGATGATTGTAACGAGTCACATGGCTTTACCTCTTGAAAAATAAATCTGATGTAAGCACTATTTTCTCTAATTTTTACAACCTGATCAATACTCAGTTTGATGTAAAAATTAAGAGATTTCGATCAGACAATGCCAAGGATTATTTCAATCAAATCCTTACTCCATTCTTTCAGAAAACATGGATTTCATAAATCCTCATGTGTTACCACCCCACAACAAAATGGAGTGGTTGAGCGAAAGAATGGTCATCTCCTAGAGATCACTAGAGCATTGCTGTTTCACAAGAATGTTCCCAAACAATACTGGGGTGAAGCTGTGTTAACCGCTGCACATCTTATTAACAGGCTCCCGACACGTGTCCTTGGGGTTCAAAAGTCCAACTGATATTCTCACAAAATTTTTCCCAAACTTCTCTGTTTCAAACAATCTTATTCCTCGAATCTTTGGGTGTGTTGCGTTTGTTCATGTTCGCTCTCACAATAGGAGCAAATTGGATCCACGTGCTCTTCGATGCATTTTCATCGGATATTCCTCCACACAAAAGGGTTATAAATGTTTTCATCCACCTACTAAAATTTTTTTTGTCTCAGCTGATGTTACTTTTGTCGAAGATGAATCCTTTTTTCAACACGCTTATCTTCAGGGGAGACCTTGAATGAAGATAAAGCAAAGGACATGTTTCTTCTTGATCCTAGTTTTGTTCAGGCTGTCCAATCTGAATCTGTTCCTAGTAAGTCCACTTCTCCCACTTCTCTGTCAATTGAGTCAGCCAAATCAGTTGAAATGATGAAAGATAAGGGAAATCAAGATAACATTCAGCCACTGCAGGTTTATTCTAGGAAGAAACTACCCGTCTCTCGACCAGTACAGGTACAATCTCCCATTCGTGTTGTTGCCCAAATTCCCGAAACCACTTCTAAACCAACCGACAGTGTCGCACCAAGTGTTGAGCTAATTGAACCAACAGTCGAACAAGAAAAACCGAGCACTGAAGACCTACCAATTGCACTTAGGTAAGGAACAAGAACTTGCACGAAACATCCACTGTATCTTTTCATCTCCTATCAAAATCTGTCACAAAACCATAGAGCCTTCCTAACCAATCTCCATACAATTCCCACACCGAGAAATCTAACTAAGGCATTAGGAGACAAGAAATGAGAGGATGCTATGAAAACCGAGATGGAAGCCCTTGAGAGGAACAAGACGTGGGAGTTAGTTGAATTGCCGAGAGGGAAGAAACTGGTCGGATGTAGGTGGGTTTTCACTATAAAATACAAGGCTGACAACTCGGTAGAAAGATAAAAGGCGAGATTAGTGGCCAAAGGGTACACTCAAACCTATGACATTGATTATCTTGAGGCATTTGCCCCTATTGCGAAAATGAACACAGTACGGATACTTTTGTCATTAGCTGCTAATTTTGAGTGGAATCTACAACAGTTTGATGTTAAGAATGCATTCCTCCATGGTGATCTAGAAGAGGAAATTTACATGGAAGTTCCTCCTGGATTTGAATCTAAAGAGGGAATGGTGTGCAAGCTGAAGAAAGCTCTTTATGGGCTCAAACAATAACCACGAGCTTGGTTTGGGAGGTTTGCTAAGGTGATGATCTCGCTGGGACACAAGCAAAGTCAAGGAGACCATACTTTGTTCGTAAGACACTCGGATTCTGGGAGAGTCACAGCGTTGTTAGTTTATGTAGATGATATCATCGTAATGGGTAATGATGTAGAAGAGAGAAACAATTTGAAAAAATGTCTCTTGAAGGAGTTTGACATCAAAGAGCTTGGGAAATTAAAATACTTCCTAGGCATTGAAGTAGCACATTCAAAGCAAGGAATTTTCATCTCCCAACAAAAGTTCGTACTCGACTTGTTGAAAGAAACAGGGAAGATGGGTTGTAAACCAGTTGAGACGCCGATCGAATTCAATCGTGGATTATGTGATGCTCCAGAAGATCCTGTGGTAGATAAAGGATCCTATCAGAGGCTTGTTGGGAGGTTGATATATTTGGCGCACACAAGACCAGATATAGCATTTGCAGTTAGCGTGGTCAGCCAATTTATGCACAATCCTAAAGAATCACACCTCAAAGCAGTAAATAGAATATTACAATACTTGAAAGGCAGCCCGGGAAGAGGAATTTTATTTAAGCGAGGAACAGGCACAGGCATGACGTTAGAAGCTTATACTGAGGCAGATTATGCAGGATCTTTGGTCGACAGGAAATCAACGTCTGGTTACTATACTCTCCTAGGTGGGAATCTTGTAACATGGAGAAGTAAGAAGCAAAATTTGGTAGCAAGATCAAGTGCAGAGTTAGAATTCAGATCAATGGCGTTGGGAATATGCGAATTACTCTGGTTGAAGATAATCCTAGATGACTTGAGAATAAAATGGGAAGGATCCATGAGGCTATACTTTGATAATAAATCAGCCATCAGTATTGCTCATAACCCTGTTCAACACGATCGAACAAAGTATATTGAAGTTGACAGACATTTTATCAAGGAGAAACTAGACAGTGGTCTAATATGCACTCCGTTCGTTTCGACCAAGGATCAGTTGGCAGACGTACTCACAAAGGGACTGGCAAGCACTGTGTTTCAAGACATTATTAGCAAGCTTGGAATGGAAGATATTCATTCACCAGCTTGAGGGGGAGTGTGGAATTATGTAGCTTCATTTGGAAAGATTGTGTAGTGGTAGAAAATCGTGTATAATTTCCTGATTTCTAGGAATTAGAGTTAGGTAAAGATTTTGTTTTGGGAAGTTCCATATTTTTGGGAGTTTCCTATTTTTAGGGAGTTTGTTACTAGTTTTAAGCTAGACAATTGTGTACATAAACCAAGGCTGTGACCTAATTTAAATATGACAGAAATTCATTATTCTCTTACGATTTTTGTCAGCTTTTCATACAAAGTTGAGGGGGAAAGCAATGGGAATGTGGTTTTTTCTAGGGAAGCTCCACTTGAACGACTACTGGAATGCAATGGAGATGAAATTCTGAAGGCAGAAGCTGGTGCCAAGGTCCAAAAGTTCACAGAGTAGGCTTTTAAATGTATAAGTGTCCACTCTCATTGCCAGGGAAATAGAGACAGAGTGGGCTGCAACTCTGCCATCGAGATCCAGCTACAACTATCTGCTTTCAAGACCTTTGTAGATCTTGCTGGCAACTATCTTACAAGGAAGGATTTTATTGAAGCCTTTGATGCAGAATACTTCCCACCTGCACTCTTCTCTAGTTCAATCGATCATGGTTGGGCATCTGGTATATCTGGAACTGCCATCCAAGGGTTGTTGGGCATGCTTGTTGAAGGTGGCGCAAATAATGTCAACCAAGCATGTCACCTTGCACTATCTGTTAATCCAAGGGTTGTGAAGAGAATGAGGCAGCTGCTAACTTCATACAAAGAAGACATCTAGACCTTGAACCTTGAGGACAAGGTTAATTTAAGGGGAAGGGATGTCATGACACACTCATTCTAGAATATTCTATGATTATTAGTAGAGCACGTAGGGGAGGATAAAAGGAAGTTGAAAATTGTTGCAGATCAGAATTTCCCTCCCCCTTTTTCCCTCTAAATCTCTGAATTCTTCTCTTCAACTTCTCTAAATCTGTCTGTCTTCTTTACATCTATCATTTTTGAATCTGATTCCTCTCCTCTTCTTCCTACCTGAACCTTCTCTGAATTTCTCTGTTTCTTCCCTTCTCTTCTACTGATCTATATCTTCTCTTATATGTTTGTCTTTTGCTTGTAATTCCCTGCATTGTTATAAAAATAGTAGTTAATTAAAGACAGTTTACATTAAAGTGCTGGGTAATGAATTTAGTTCCATTATTCTGGTTTATTTGATGTTTGATTGAGTTTTGGTGTGAAGTTGAGCTCCAACCAAAACAAATGGTATCAGATCAAAACAGAATTTCCCACCCTTTTTTCTCTAAATCTCCGAATCTCTATCTCAGTTCTCTCTCTCTCTTTCTGAATCTGCATCTCTTCTTCCTCCTCTGATTCTGTCCTTTCTCTGTCTTCTGTTACTCTTTGTTATTTCGGTGAAATTTTCAGTTCAGTTAACAGATTTCCAGCTTGAGTTATTGTTTCCCAGCTGAATTGATCCATTACTGTGTTGATTTGAATTGCATTTTATCTGGTTTTAGTTGAAGTTGAGCTCCAACCATAACAGCTATCAGATTTAAGTAGCGTGATTATATGTTTCATAATATTAATTTTGCTTTTACTTTAAACAGTGAGGGCAATGTGCACCTGTACATATTATATATCTGTTGGCATAAGGGTGACTTTAAGACTTGGTTATCTTATTCATAGTCTTCTACATTTCATTTTTGTTTTCCTTTCTTTATAACATTCTTCTCTTTTGTTCTATTCTTCTTTGTCAATTTTTGTTGCATTGTGATTTAGGTAGCGAGCATGGTAAGAAAATGGCTTGAAGAAAAGAGAATGACACTCCTAGTATTGACAAGTCATTGGAAGTCCTAAAAGTTGTTAATGAACCTAAGACAACGGCGAAAAATGATTCATGTAGCTAACCTGAATTATTTGGTAATCAAGCTTGTTAGTTATTGATTTTTTATGGCTGTTAATAGGATCCACGGGTAATGTTATCCTTTAGTTATTGATTTTTTATGGCTGTTAATATTATCCACGGGTAATGTTATCCTCCTAAGTCTCTTTAACAAAAGATTCTAGAAATTGATATCTAGACTTGTTTTTGTTTTTAAAGCATCACATGCCATGGCCATATGCCTGAAGCTGGTCTCCAGCCTCTTGCATATTCTTCGAGCACCTTAAGTACCAAAAAATATGAAAAAATAAAAAAAATTTAGTAACTAACTATGATAGATTCTTTTCTTGTCTGCAGAACATCAACCCGCCTTCCAATATGCCCGTGGTGGAGTCTCATTGAACATTTATTCACTTATTTATGGAGCTTTACATTATTTATGAAGGATTTGAAATTGAAGGCGTCTGGTAATGTATAAGTGGCTTACAAAATTGCTTCATATGCAGAAAAAAAAGTACCATGACCTCTCACCCAATTTTTAAAAATGGATATAAATCACTGACCACAGAGTAGTGAGGTTCCACCTGGTACCCTGTCATCCCCCATTTCGAAATCAGAACCTAAAATTTGCACATTTTGGGTCACTTGATTCATCTATCTGTTAATTTTAATTTTTTGAAATTAGTTAAAAGGTTTTCTGATGGTGACTGGAGTTTTGGATCATTGATGATAGTGGTTCTATGGGCTGTAGGTAGATTGTACAACAGTTATCAGACTAGTAAGGTGATCTTTGTCTTTTTGTTAAGAGCATGGTGTAAAATCATGTTACAGGGAAAAAGTGAATTGTCAAAAACAATAAAGCCAATGAACTTCCCTCGCAATTGTTTAACTACAACATATGGCAACAGAGGACAAGATAGGCATATACTTTTGGTGAGCCCAGCATGTTTCTTTATACTGCAAATTGTGTGGGTGCTTTCACCAGGTTCTCATATTATGTAACTGAATTTGAAAAGTAGTTGTAATTAGCAAGTTAATGATGCATGATAGTTCGTGGTTGGCAAGCTGAAAAATAATTAAGTTGTTGGTCCAAGAAATAATACACACGTGACAGAGATCTTTTCAACATGTTGAAGCTTGATTGATATAATGAGATCAAAAGGAGCTGAACGGCGGACAGACCCAAAATGCTATAAAATGCCACCCGATATGGCAGGTAACTCGTATGTTTTTGTGCTATGGGTTTGTTTGTTCAATTTGTGATGAAGGCATTGAATTTTTCATATCCTAATTAATCTCGTAGCTATCTGTCTTCGAAGTAGCTCTCCTTGCTTTGCTCCTAATCCCTCTTCAACCTTGTTTCACTAGACATACTTAAAAATATGCCTGGACATAGGCATGGCAGTGGGTCCAGTAGTGTCAGCTCGGTGATAGAACACATGAACCGAGCTGAGCCGAGGTGTGGAGGAAGCATGCTCGATTCGGCCCTTTGGCTTGTGGATTGGGCTGGCCTAGCTATCCATGAGCCCATGACCCGGCTCGGTTTGTTATTTTTATTTTTTTTGTAGAAACAAATTCAAAATTAAAAGCATAAACTCTCCCCCGCAAAAACGAGCCGGCTCATATTGATGCCCATCTCGGTCCATTGCTCCTATCTAAACGAGCCCGAATCGTCCATTGATTGAGTCAAGCCCACGTGCGTGTGATGGGCTTGACCCTTTTGCCACCCCTATGTGATCCATGACCTTCCTATTTGTCTACATTGCTAAAACTGCTTTAACACCAATAGTATTTGACCTACCTGATCAACAATAATATGCTCGAACTTTCAGTGAGAACAATTTTTTTGGTAAATGCATGCACAATATAATAATTTAAGACCTATAAATTCAATTAAACACTCAAAAGCGTTTTTTTCTCTCTCTCTCTCTCTCTCTCTCTCTAAAATTGCTGCTCTGGCACTCTTTAGTGGATTACGCTTGACAAAATGTCCATGGTCAAATTATGATTCTCTCTAGCGGTAATTGAGGTTACTATTTATTAGAAAGATTCAGTGTTCAATGTGTAACTTTTTTTAATTATAATTTTATTACCAGCAGTTCTAGTGGTTTTTGGTTGTTTGACACTACGCTTCAAGACACAGCTGTCACATCCGAACGTTATGTTTTAAGACAGAAATGTTGCATTTCCTGGTTTCTTCATTTTTTCTAATTTATTTTTCTTCAAGACTGGTTCTGAACATAGCGTCACATGATCTTAAACAACCTCTGCATTGTATTCCATATGCTGTTGCTACTAAACTATGCACACTAATAGAAATATGAGATTGTTTGCTTTTGCTTTTGCTACCGCTGAAAAGCTGCTCCCAATTTTGTGAGACAATGCCGATGCAGGAATGTAATACTCTGACAATGAATAAGTAGAAGGAACAAGAAGAGAAAGGGGCATCAAAGAAGAGAAGAAATTTGGCAAGGGAAATCAATTTATTCATATATGATGGTTGCCCTTCTGTCTTCTTCTTTTCTGATAGACTTGTAGTAGAACCCCAACTTATTTCCAGAGTTAATAGCAGTAGAGCACTATCTGTTGAATCAGGAAATGTAGGCATTTCCATGTCAGCTGCCAAGTGATATTCTAGCCCCAAATGCTGCCAAAAAGAGCTCAAGTTCTGCTCAGCCTTCCACGGAGAAGGGGTTGGTGGATAGCCGATCACCTTACTGTGTCTAAATCAAAATCTTTGCCTATTTGAAAATCGATATACTGAGTTATGCCTGTTGTGTAATGTATGCAGACCTGGAGAATGATAACTGTTAGTGTTTTATATGTAAGGGTGTACGATCTTTAGGTACTACTTACTATGCTTGGACATATGTCAATAGAACTCAATTTTCTCTTCAATTCCTGACATTGTCATGTGACTGATAGTTGAACACAATTTTGATGTCATTGCCTTTGCATAAGATGCGACGATGACTCGCACTAAATGCATATTGTAGAAACAATATGTACCTTAACACCATTATGCCGAGACCAGAGCCAAGCGTAATGCCTCTGGTTTGTTTCTATCTCCGCTTGTGACCTAGCAGGATTGTGACCCTATGTCAACCTTTCTTTATGCAATATCAGCTGTTTGTGGACCTTTATTCTGCCGTGCGGCCTAAACTATAGACAGGAAAACACAGTCAATTCTGATATTCTCGCAAAAAACTTTTGTCAACTCTGACTCAAGTGTCTGATTGTGGTAAGGCATCCTTCAACATTGGGTTCGGTAGATCAATCTGGTTGAGATGTGTTTGTTGATGGAACTGGTGTTAGAATGTCTATTTTTCCTGGGATTCTCTACTGTTTTGCTTATCTGAATTTGAGGTTTTACTTGGTGTACTAAGTTCATTAGATTTCAGTTTTTGGCTTAGAATGTGACATGACATGCAGCGCCTTAGACAACGTAATCTTGAGCTCTTAAATGTCATTCATTGCTGCGCTGCTCTTCTACCTTCCAAAGTTGGAAACTTCGTGCTAGAGATTTCCTACTTGGTACTACATTTTCCTAATTATTCTTTTATCTCAATCTAAATCTCACGTTCTTGCAGGAAAGAGGTTCTTTCAGGAGTTGGATAGGGATGGTGATGGGGAAGTCACACTGGAAGATCTTGAAGTTGCTATGAGGAAGAGAAAACTGCCCAAGAGATATGCTCATGAATTCATGCGTCGTACTAGGAGTAACTTATTTTCAAAATCCTTCAGTTGGAAACAGTTCTTGTCCTTTATGGAACAGAAAGAACCGACCATTCTTCGAGCTTATACCAGCCTATGTTTGAGCAAGTCTGGAACACTTCAGAAAAGTGAAATTTTGGCATCACTAAAGAACGCTGGACTTCCAGCTAATGAGGATAATGCTATTGCCATGATGCGCTTTCTGAATGCAGACACTGAAGAATCTATATCTTATGGGCATTTCCGAAATTTTATGCTTTTGCTACCTTCAGACCGACTTCAAGAAGATCCACGGTAATTGATTTGTAGGATGTCAGTAGAATTCCAGATTCCTTGCTTTGAATTGTTTGTAAAATATTTTTCATGGAAGATTTAATAGGAGGCAGCTGGAAGATTTTAAATCGGAAAAGATAACTTGAACATGATGATGTAAAATTTCATTCTGTCATTCATATTAAATATTTTCCATTACCTCTGCCAAATTTAAAGGTATTTGGTATTCAGGATCTTGCCTTTGATTGACGGATAACTTCTAACTGATGGTTGTATAATACATCTGAGTTGTAAGTGAAAGATATCGTTATTGAAGAATTGAATGGCTGTAGGAAACTTTTTTTTTTTTTTGGGTTAAATCTTGAATAACTTTTTTTTGGTATTAAGGAATTATCCGTGGTATTATTCAAAAGTCAAATTATACAATAAGGATTATTTATGCCCAAAACACCATGATGATACAATGATGATTTTTTTTGCCCAACGCCATAATTATTAATAAGGAACTATCCATGGTATTATTTTAAAGGGGGGAAAAAAAAATGGAAGCCCAGG
Source organism: Fraxinus greggii (assembly GCA_903798315.1). Lineage (NCBI taxonomy): Eukaryota > Viridiplantae > Streptophyta > Magnoliopsida > Lamiales > Oleaceae > Fraxinus > Fraxinus greggii. Next base: position 11,901 of record CAIGRK010222178.1, read on the forward strand.
ACCATAAATATGCTAGCATATCCTTGCATTGACACTTTTGCATGTGGTATTGTATAAACGATTCCTTAATGTAGCTGCTTTTACTATTTACTGAAATTGACTTTTTTTTGGAAACCTACAGGAGTATCTGGTTTGAGGCTGCTACTGTTGTGGTGGTGGCTCCGCCAGTACAAATACCTGCTGGAAGTGTTTTAAAATCAGCATTGGCTGGAGGTCTTTCTTGTGCATTGTCTACAGCTCTAATGCATCCTGTTGACACCGTTAAGGTAAAATCTTGAGAAACTAATCGATGACACGCTGTATGCATAAAATTTTGGTGTCATTTTCTTCCTTGATATATCATAGTTCTCCATTTTGAATCTCTATTGCTATTTAGTGATGAATTTCACTTGTGCGTATCAGTATCAATGTCAATGTCTCAAATACTTAAATTGTTCTGTATCTGTAATTGTCTACTTGAAATAAAATGTTTTTGTCATTTCTAGATTCTAGATCTTACCTGAGAACTAGTGATACTATACTCGACATATCAATGCAGTATGGTTCATCTGCAGAACTTTGAATTTATTGAATATTTTTGTATAGTATATCTTAATATGTCTTGAATATTGGATTTGGATTCAAATTGGTTATAGTTGTCTAACAAAATATTACTGCATGTTTGGTTGATTTTTAATTATAATTTTAATGATTATAAGTTGTGGGTCGTAGGAAGAAATATGTTTGACCTGATTATAAAGAATTTGTTTGAGCCCCATTTTTTGGGAAAATGGATTTTATAATAGTGAATTTTTTAGAGAATGTGTGGTTAAAAAGTATGAAATTTTTTGGGTTACGTGAAATTATTTTATTGGGAAATATATGGTTAAAAATGAGTTTGTAAAAAATGAGACTCAAACATGGGCAAAATAATTGCCAACCAAACATGCACTTAGTTGCAGATATGATTATTTATGAGCATGTTTATCATTTACAGGCATTGTTACTCTTTATTTTTATGGTGTTGGGCTTCTTTTGTTACGATGCATTTCTTAAATTTAGGGTTAAGCTCTAAAATGAAACAGATAGAATATTAGGCATATTGATAATTCTAGTAGTTGTGCACTCATTTCTCTCTGTAGTCTATATATCTTATCAGAATTTCATTTTAAAAATCAATTGAGGCTTTGCTAGATGCCTGACAGTCTTTTCTACTAATCTAAGAAGCGCGTATACTTGTAAACTCAATACATACTCGTATCCAATATATATCCAAGATTGGATACTCTCCAATATGTTTCGATATGTACCACATGTATTTTTTTAATTATCATTATACTTATTAAATTTTCAATGCCTATCGCATACATATTTTTTAATTGTTTTATTTATTTTTAATTATTGTCGATACATATCAAATACGGTAGGACACGTGGCAAAGAAGAGTTTTATTGGTTGTAAACTCTTTTAGAACTCATTGTTATTGGCTATATATATATACACTTTTTTTTATAAATTTTATAACTATCGTTATTATCAATTACTTATTGAAAATAAATAATATTTATTGAGAATGTACAACTAAAATTTTAAATTAATTGACAATTTTATTAGAAATACATGCAAT
>CAIGRK010222198.1:0-12276 GCA_903798315.1 Fraxinus greggii
TAGGTTTAGGATCATGCCAAATTATTGAGGAAACTGACACAAATAGCACTAATTGTTCCGTTGATATTGTTATTTATAATAAAATAATGTAAAAAATAGTTATTTACTTAAAGACTGCAAAGCCAAGGTCTGTGGGTCAAGAATTAAATAAATAATTAATATTACATTGAAATTATTTCTCAACATCCGTACATAATTAAAGGGGATTTAAATTATAAATAGATATAAATAAATTGTGAATAATTGGGTAGTATTAAGAGATTCATTTATATGTGTAAATAAAAAGATATTTAAGTGTTTATAAACACTTTATAAACATGACCCACTTTTCAATGTGCATCAATATTGAGCGACTTATCGATTTACTTGTTTTGTATATAGTTATTTCAAGACTTTGTATGTTGCCTTTACTACGACTATTGGCCTCTCTTTTTTATAGAAATATCACGAATCTTCTTGTGAATCTCGTCTAATATTAGCTCAACAATTATGCCTACTTTCGGGCTTCTGTATCAAGCTAAAACTCTTTATCTAGACTTCAACGTTAGTAACTTATTGTCTTTGACCTTGTTTTTCCTTATCACGTCCGCTTGGTAGTTCTTGGTATGGTGTATCGTTATGTGTACTACATATCTCGACCATCCAAAGAAATTTCTAGCTCAACAATTATTCTTGCTAATATCAACTGGTATGAACTTGCAAACCATGCACATGCTTGGGCTCCTAGGTCGAGTTAAAACTCGTTATCGGAAATTTGACTTAATCGTATTAATAATTTTGGACCCTCTTCCTAATTACCACGTCAACTTGGTAGGTCTGGTCCATGTTTAAAATAGTTACTTACTCATTTGAAAATACTTATTTTGTGAAGTCAAAATAAATAATTATTGTAGGTTCGATCGAGGGAGCTTTGACCTCCAAATTATTGCAGTTCCCATTCTAGGCTCTTATCCAAATTTAAAATCGAGAGTAAATATCAATCAAACTAATTGTAGTTATCCGGACACAAATACGAATTAAACTTGCTTTCTACAGTCTTAATAAGTAACTTGTTAAAACTTTAGAAATCGAGATCACAGAGAAGAGAGCTTGAGGGCAATATGTTGATGACAAAGGTTTCGGCTATCATCCATTCGACTCTACTGTACATTCTTCGCATACATCACGCAACATGTCTATTCTTCTCTCGCCGCCCCCATTCTACTGTGTAATATAAGAGAGAGTAAACTGTCTGTAAATCCTGTACTTTTCACCTAAGAACCAACTTCCATAATGTCGATTCCCTCGAGAATCTATCTTCAAACACAATTTTATTTGCCTTTACTTTCTGAATCAATTCGCAATGCAAAAAGCTTTTCCCAAACACAAAAATGGAACAAAACCAACACGCCATGGAGAGTTAGCGCCCGTTTGGCCCCTATTATTCTAAATTACAATGAGAAGAATAGTAATATTTTGAAAAATGTATGATTAAAAAAGAGTGAAAAGTTTTGAATTTCCGTATAATATTATTTTATTGAAAAATTTGATTGATAAGAAGAAAAAGAGAAATGAATTATAAATTAATGAGGGTAAACGAGAGCTAATTATCACCAAGCAAATTTAGTCTGCAATTGTTACATGAACAGATATTTTTGTAATACAAGGATGGAAAAAATAGCTCCTTTAAACATCCCGTTTGACCAAGTTCACTTTTAGTAAAATTGAGAGGGTTTTGATCAATTATTTACTATTAAACAATAATATCTTGATATGGCAGCATAAATCTCCAGTAATCTGCAAATGAACAGAGCCCTTGACATAATGTCATAATCCTTGGACTTCCATCAGGACGCAAAACAAGATTAAAATCAACTTTATAGAGAAGAAAACATCACACATTACCAACAACATAACGGAGAAAAATCCCCACACAACATAAATTCTTAGAAAAGATTACTCGAAAAGCATCTCTAAGATTTCCATCGAGACCTCTCTCTACCTAAATGTCTGTAATATAACTAGAAGTTCAGCTAACCCGAAAAGGTTTCTCATTTCTTGCACAATAATTACTTTCTGATATAACTAGAAGTTCAGCTAATCCAACTGGGTTTCGTCATTTATAATTTCCTTTTGATGTAACCTTCGCTATTTTTACTTGTTTGTGTAGCTACAATTAGGTAAGATATCCTACCTATTGCTATACATAAACGAACCCATACTAGCAGTAACACATTTCTGTTAGTATTGGAAAGTGGGTATATCTGTTGGATTACCGTGAGCATGTTCCCTACGCAGGCGATTATACTTGCACCAACAAACATACTGACGGATGGGCCCTTCTTCTCCAATGACCCATGCATGGTCTGCAACATTCTCGAGGGTCATTCTCTGTCTTGGATCTGCAACGAAATCATTGTTAAGGCAAAAGGGACTGAATAGAACTCCATCTGCATTCTCATTCATTAAGGAATAAATTAAGTCGGGTGATATTACAATACAAATGACACAGAAACTGACCTTTATGGAGAAGCCCCTCAAGTAGGTTCTTCAAAAGCGGGTTCATCTCATCAGGAAGAGACAGTGGATCATTTACTATCTGGATAAGGCAAATATCTACAGTTACAGATACAAACCCAAAAGATCTAAGACTGAACCAACAGGTTTACTAACACATGAATCTACATACACATGAATGAAGAAAATATATCAGAAAACAGAAAGACAAAGTAATCTCCGTGTACCTTGTCATACGTATCATGCAGTGAGTCTCCTAAAAAAGGGTATTTTCCCAGAACTATACAATAGAAAGTAACTCCAACGGCCCAGATGTCAGCAGCTTTGCCGTGATAAGTTGGACCTAATTGTAAGAACTGCCTTTCGTGAGTTGTGGATAATTTCCATATTTTATACATATCAGATTCACAAACAATGCTCTTTAAATAAGAAAGGAACTGTGACCTAAGCAACACTCAGGTGCTGTAAATGCAGGAGTCCCTGGAGAACGACGTAGTTCATCATTATCATCCTACAAAAAAACGTTATGATAAAATTACACTAGTTCCTGAGCATGTAGAAATTTGAAAAAAATAAAATAAAATATATCATAAAACAAAAAACGCATTTCCATTCTAGAAACTACAGCAACTATGACAAGATTCAAATGAACATTAAAATTATGCTAACTCATATCATGCATGTCATTAGACCATGTCTAGGACTGCTGATTTACAGCCTTCCATAGGGACTTCAACCAGTAATTTCTTAATTCAATCTGTCCAAAACGGGAAAAACCCAGCTCAAAAATTGAAGTCTAAATCGTCCATGATCCTAATTCAGAACCATGCTCAGATTAGCCTTTTCCATATCGGATGAGCTAAACATGATGATGCTGGAATAACAGCAATAAGAATGTGTTGCATTCAAATGAATAAGTTACAAATGTCAGACAGAAAACAGAGTTCTAAACACATTTCAGGGACATGAAGGCAGTAAGTCATTTTATTAAGATTCCAACAGAAAATGAGAATGGAGAAAGATGAGCATCTCTATTCAAAGGCCATGGAAAAGAAAGTATATGGTAAGACAGACTAGAATAAGTGAGCCAATGACAGCAATATGCAATTCAGAAACCAGTATTCTCTAACATTTATGCATAAAGAGAACAGGATACGCTCACTTTGCCTAAATCATTTTATTCAGCAGCCTAGTTATTCTTCTCTCCTTCAAAAAGCACAAAAATAAGCTTTATGGAACCCACAGGAGAAGGCAAAACAATGCTAGTGGCTTGGCAGAGTCCCAGAACATACCAGTTTCTCTCACCAATGATAAGCGATAGAGATGCCATGACAAGCCACCAGCTCTCTCCAAACAGTCAATACCATTACAGAACATACATATATAGATATGTGTGTGTGTGCGCGCGCGTGTGTGCTGTTCTTGAACCTACAAACCACAAGCATCACAATTGTGGCATCTCTTAAACATCATTCATCTACGACAAGACATTACCCGGGACCCTTTCCCCAATCTTATTGGGAAAGAAATCCACATATGTTGTGCGTGCTCCTAACTGAGAAATGAAAAAAAAAAAAGAAACTCTTTTACTTAATTGCACTCATTGCTACTAATGACGTCAGCACGTTAGGATCCGCAGAACTGATTGCACAAATTGACTTGAAGGATAAATAAAGGAATAATGCTTATATGGTGTCTAATCACAGATTACGTTGTGAAGTATCCAGAAAATATAATATAAATTGATTCCTTACCTTTCAGCTGTTCCACTGAATTACCAACCCCATTTATCAGAATTAGAATCAGATGAAGACCCAAGTTATACGCTATTTCAAAACACTTACCCACAATTACTCATAAGCAGTATGCTTGGACTTTCTTTGAAGTATTTTTCCCTTCCAATATTTTTCTATTGGAGCTTCCCTCGTTCTTTTTATTGAACATAATGATGCGAATAGGGCTTTAGTGGGTTCTAATATGCAACGCCAAGCAATTCCGCTTTCTTGTAACTTTAGAAGCAAACTTTTATCACTCTTTAGGAAATTAACCTTGTTCTCACAAGTATGACATTCATAATAGAGTAGAGTTTCCCTCAACATGACCCACTTTAACAGGAAGGAAAAAGCAATTTCCTCCTTTTGAACGTTTACATAACTGTAGTTCTGAAACTTGACAAAAGTACTAGTAAGAAAACAATTCTTACCTCAAAAACTTGGCTGACGCCGAAATCACCAATCTTAACTGTGCTAGAACCAGTAACTAAAAGATTATCAGGTTTAATATCTCCATGAACTATATTCTGTTAGATTGAAGAAATAGTGAACCGCGTTAGTTTAACTGAAAGCAAAATGAATCAAGATGATTACATTTCATGCTGCAAAAAAATAAATAAATAAATGATAGGAGGGCACATTAGCCAATTTGAGCTGTTCTAAGATTAAGCATTGTGCCTCAATTTAATGTATGGTGAGCACATGTTTATCAGGCAGACACCTCTGCAACTAGAAATTTCAAATCTTAATTCATGCCTTATGATGACTTAAAAGACATGGTCATTCAAGTTCTGTAAAGCACCATACTTGTACCAAAAAATATTTTGAGAATCTCAATGTGACAATAAGGGTAAATTAAGATATTAAACTCATACAGAACTGAAATAAACTTTTTTTTTTTTCATTTTCCCCTGTAAGGTGTGATACGTAGAAGAAAATGCTTTTAATGCATTCCCTGACATGCAATTTAGCCCCTGTTTCGGCTCCATAAAATGAGGTTTTGGGAAAAAAAAATGAGTTTTGAAATATTGATTTTTTGGAGAACGTGTGGTTAAAAAGAAGGAAAAGTTTTGGATTTATGGGAGAACGTGTAATATTATTTTATGGGAGAATGTGTGGTTGAAAATGAGTTTTGAACAAAAATGGAGTCTAAACAGGGGCTTAGTATCCATAAAGAAATTTGAGCAATTCATGCTAATTTCATTGCTGAAAATCAAACAAACCAAAATCTTTTTCATCATTTAAGAAATGAAAAACAGCTATTTACCAGAATACTGTGTCTATAAAGCCCACCATCTAAAAGAACATGGCGATGAGAAAAGATCGCCCTTAAAACAGAAAGCAGCCTCTAAGAAGCATCAAAATTTCATTATTTTCTCTTCCCACCATCCCATGGTGAAAGATCAAGTTCCAAGGAAGCGTGAGAACCACCTGGCGGTGAGGAAGGTGAAAGTGATGCTATTGTAAACAGGGAGAAATATATACAATGGAAGACTTCTTAGTGGAACCAAGAAATATGATTTAGTTGAATGCTTAGATAACATACTTTTTTCTGTACTGGCTATTACAAGTCCCCAACGCATTATTGCAGATGATACAAGTATATAACAATTTAATACAAAGAACCCAAATGTTAGTCAATCCAACATGTTCAGAGAGTACATGATCATATTTAGGTCAACAACCACTGAACTCAGCAAGAAATCTACACATTTTAAACCTTGTTCAGCATGCCAAAAATTGGTGTTAGACCTACATATCACGCTATAATTTTGTAAATGCAATGTTTTGGGGTTAAAGACCTAGTCACCGAAGTCACCAAACTTTATGTTTTCTTCAGTTTGTCTTTGTTAATTACCTCAACAGAATTGACGACATGGTGGACGGAGTTGATGATGTGGCTAACAAAAATGATTACTCAGCATAAAACCCACTTCCTCTCTCTTCCAGCTCAAATTGAGTATTTGCAGACAAAAGCAAGTTTAGAAATTGCGATTTTTCCAAAAATTAAGCCCTGGGAGCAATTTAAATTGGATTAACCTTAATTTCTTTACCGTTGGTAAAGTGCAAGTGGGTCCCAGACAGGCGGTTTTTTTTTTTTTTTTTGTTTCCACTTAATAATCAGTAAATTATCATCTAAAAATTCATTTCCAAATATATCCTTTCAGAATAGTCAAACAAACATAATGATTGATGGAAATGTCTATAAGTAATTCAAAGTAAAAAATAGGGGTTATATAGTCTTTTTCCACTAGACTTCAATTTTAATATGATAATTTATTACTGGTGAAATAAAAAAAATGGCAGAAGCAGTATCATTTTCCTTTGGCAACGGTCAAATAATTGATTCAAATATTGGCAAAATATCTCCCAAAAAGGCTCTAAGTAAATAATATCTATCATGAATCTAAAATTGAAATCAAGTCAAATTCAATGAGTGAAAATAGATATCTCCAAACTCTTTATCTGATCACTTAGTAGAATTGGCAAAATCAAGTTGTGAACATCAATATCACACAGAACTTACAGCAGTATTCTTCTCCAATTCTTTAAGTAGATGATTGATTCCTTAAAATTCCACACTTTGAAATTCTCTAGGATAAAACCCCGGTTTTTGGGCAAAACTATAAGAGGAAAATTAGAGAGAAGACACCAAATTTCTCCTCAAGAACTAATTATGAAGACACCCACATAATCAACGTCCAAAAGGGTCCTCAATCAAATTACAAATAGATCAAATCTTTTAAATAAAAAAAAAAAAAGGAACCATAATTTCTCGACAAATTTTCCATATTTTTTTTTCTCTTTGAGAAAGAAGCAAGCCAGCACCACCTTGTGTATTGAATGCATTTTGGACAGGCCATTATAGACTGGGTTTTCAACATGATGATTGTATCCCAGAAAATTTTAAACCTCAAGTTTGAGTTCCAGTAAAATCGAATTTGGCAATCAAGTTTTGTCCACAAATATGGGACTTGCCGAGCTGGAAGAGAGAGGAAGTGTGTTTTCTAATTTTTATGTCAAGCCCTTTTTTGGTACCCATTATTTCTAAAATACATTTTTTCTCTTATTTTCGACCACACGTTCTTCAATAAAATAATATTATACGCAAATCGAAAAATTTTTCTTAATTTTTTAACTACATGTTCTCCATCAAAATACTATTTCAAAATGCATTTTTATCAAAAAATGAGGCTCAAACAAGCTCCAAGAAATCAATTCTATTAGCCACTGCAAGAATGGCGATACCATACCCCCCGCGGTTACCTCCACATATCAACTCCATCGACCTCATTGTCAATTCCATTAATCCAAAGTTACATAGACAAACTCAATAACCAACCTGTAACAAAAACTAAAATTCAGTGACCATCAGGATCAATCCCTGATTTTGTATAATAACAAGGTTCATTTGCATGATCTATCGGGATCCATAAAATTAACTGAACACACTGGGAATCAGAATGTCATTGTATAGAAGTCAAAAAGGTCAATGCAACTTATCTGAACTATTTTGTAAAAGCAGTACATAAAAATCAACTATTGACCAGATATGTTACTTTGAACACAAGATGACATAAAAAATGAACAGAAGTTGACAGAGTCATACGTGAGCATGAAGATAAATCAACCCAGAAACTATATCCCGCAAGTACTTTCTTGCTGTATGTTCTCCAATACCACCCGGAGGACCAGCACCTTCATAGACCCATTTGCCTTTCACATATTCAAGAACTGAAGAAAAGAAGTTTTGCAGTCAAACAAACAGGCAACTTCAGCTGTGGGAAGGGAGCAAAAAATTTAACAGCAGATAGTACCCATGTAGAAGTGATCTGTTGCTGGGTCATCAATCACCTCAACGAGATTAACTATATTGGGATGGCTCAACATTTTCATGATTAAAACCTAAAAACATAAGTAAGATTTAGTATGCTGTTCGTCCGAATTGTAATGCGATACATAGATAAACGAACAAAGGAATGAACAGACTGGTCCATCTCAGGTTTATAGATAGCATGCTGTTATATTATATGGTAACAATAATAATACTAGCAATAATGGTAGCATCATAGTTAGTGTTAATACGTCGCTCATCACCAAAAAAGATGATTATATAGACTGGATTACAGGTTATGCAGGCCAAGAAGCAATAAGATACATTATGGTCGATATGCTGAACCACATAAAGAATGCAAGATCCAAAAAATCTTTACGAAACCTAAGATTGACAATTCTCATTGTCTAAAACTATACACTAGAATCAAGTGCAAAAATACCTCACGCAGAACATCACTCATGGCAGTTTCTGAAGGCGCAACCCGCTGCTTTAGTAAATGAGACTTATGAAAGGCCTGCACCCAAATATCAAGAATAGCTACCATGTTAAACCACTATTGTCTATTGAAAGTCCTCATTTTCCAGAAGTTTCAATTTTATCTTCATGAATACTAATAAATCCACTAGATTACTGACAAAATTGGACCAAGCACCACATCTTCTGCAGTGGATTTGAAAATCTAACGAGTATTTGGATATATGGAAACATCCTCGTAAAGTCAGTCTCAAAATATCTAGGACTCATCTCCTGACAGAAGTCATTCATCAGAAAATAAATACAGGAAACCTCTCCACAGTTTACCAAATTTGGGCACATAAATACTCAAAATCACAAGCCTTTTTAGTGATTATTCATTTTTATAGTAACGATTTGACCCAGCTCACAACTGACAGAACTCTATACCAAAAGAAAAACTTCATAAGAATCTAACTGAAGAAAGAGTATATCATGAAAATACTTGAGCAAGTACGAAGGAAGACACTACCTTTATCGCATAATGTTTCCCATCTAATTGACTATGGTAGAGAACCTGTAACATTTGCAGGGCATGAAACTACAAATTAGATTCTATCAAGTAGAGCTAGATGGTATGGTACTGCAGCAATGTGCTCACCACTTTTCCATAGCTACCAGCACCGATTTTGTATTCACGAACATACTCGTTAACCATCTTGTTCCCATTTTCGTCCTATACAAATTAATGCAAGTTATAAAATATTGTAATTGAAACTGCACACGATAACATCTTGACTAGAATACAACCTAACATAGAAAAAAATAAAATCAATTCAAATAATAATATATGAATTTGCATATGCATGCTTAGTTAAAGCGGTAAGCATTTGTGGCCAACCTTATTCATCTAGTATAAAGAATCAAAGATATGCTCTGACCTTCATCTATTTCTGTATAGGCTCAGATTGATTTCCAACCCCCACACATACATAATATAGATAAATAAAACATTTCATTCAAATAAAAATATATGAATTTGCATATGCACGCTTAGTTAAAGAGGTAAGAACTTGTGGCCAACCTCATTCATCAAGTATAAAGAATTAAAAATAGTTATTGACCATTATCTAATTCTGTAGACTCATTGATTTACAACCCCACCCTCCTGAATGGTCGCACCCCAACTATATGGATCAGAAGTTTTATTTTTCATGATGCACTAATACAAAATGCACAACATCGAGCAAAACACAGCCACGGTACATATGTTCTTCATTGCCCAAGACCACATCATGGAAGCACATAGGTTTGTAAAGGTCGCATGCATTTGTACATTGATTTATTAATTTTTTATCTGGGTAAAAAAATTCTATTCTCTTTATTTTCCTTATGATTTTATTTTCTTCTCCATTTTTTTTCCCTTTTTATCATTTGAATTTGGGCTAGGATGCACCGACGCCCTCCCAGTACTAGCAAGACATGACACCTACAAGTGGCGTGTCCAAAATATTTCATTAGTTTTGTACAGCTGGACACGTTGCCAACACACCAAGGGATGCATCGTGTTGGCATCACACGACACCGACACATGTTGAAAACGCGAGATGACATGTCCAAATTATTATTCTTTAACTTTGTACAGTTGAATAAGTTGCCAACACATTGCTGACACGCTAAGAGATACATCATGTTAAACACTGACACATGGTGGAAACGTCAAGTGGCGTTTCCAAATTATTTTCTGGTTTTGTACAATTGAAAATGTTAGGAAATCCATTCCCAACGTGCTGAGAGATAAATTCTCGCTCAGCCGAAACTAACAAAAATTAATTTACATTACAAAATAAAAAACAATGTTATTATTCTAATCACCTTGTCAACACTTTTTTTGAAAAATTGCACGTTTGCATGTCTTTGTCGTGTCCAATACTCGTGTCCATGTCGGTGCTACTTAAGGTTTGGGGGAGGGTTTCGTCGAATTAACAACTACAATTCAAACTCCATCTACGAACTATATAATAGAAACCAAGGTATTCATAGAGATATGTTCTACTATAAATCTAGCTTTCTCGACAAAAATTAGGGAAGCGTTCTACATAACAAACTTGCTTGGCTGTGAAAATATTAGCAAGTTATTTAGCGCATTAATATATGAACATACGGTCAAAATTTCACCAACACCTAGCTTAAAAGCGAAAATTTCCAGTACTGGCAGTTGAAATGAAAAGTACATTTGTTATGCATTTTACCTCTGAGCGAATGAGTTCATGGGTTTCTTTAACAGGAAATTCCCTGCAAATTAACCCATGCTGCATCCTGTACACAAGGATTTCCTCAGATCGTTTCGTCGGGCTTTGGAACTCACAGTCATCTGCACTCCCAATATCTGTCATGTAACCAATGTAAGGACCACAATCGTCATCTTCCCCATCCTTCGACAACAACGAAGCCTGTGAAGTATGACTACCCGACCCACTGCTGGATCCCATCCCCTTCTTGTGTTTACTAGAAAACGAAAACTCAAAAAACCAACAGCAACCCATTTATGTCACTCAGGCAATGGAGCTCGACTTAACAAAACTAAAACTGTCCACTGATTTACAATTTATAGCGAATAAAATCGACAGCAAAACCTGAAAAGCAGAAAAACAAACAATTGGAATTATCCACTAGTTCAATAACCATCTATAAGAAGTATAAGTCTGCTGCATTTAGAAGCATGGGATTGCAGCCTTGGAATCAAAATTGGCACAGGTTCCATCTAGATCAGAACTGACTTAGCATAAATCCCAATAACAAGGGCTACATTCAAGACTGTTAAAAATAGAATTATTGAATTCTAAAATTTCTCAATAAAAATTAAAAATATAAAAAAAAAAATGTTGATGAATACCTATGGGTAAAGGAAATTCTGAAGAGCGCTTTGAAGTCCCAATCAGCTATGCTATTCCAGCGGGTGCCACTCATCAAAATGAAAGAAACAGTTGGCCAAATTGATCCCGTTGCGACTCAGCCCCAACGTCATAGAGCCTCCAGTTTAATTATTATTTTTCAAAACAGAATACAGGCAAAACCCTACTTTTTCAAGTCTTATACATAATGACTTTGACCTTCTGTCCAATCAATAAACAGAAAAGAATAAAAATAATTAACATTCATTGTCATTGATGGCAATGCTATAATTTATTAATTAGCAAACAAAATAACTTCAACACGAAAGCAGATTGATTTAAATAATGGGCTAATTCAATAAAAAAGACAAAATACTACATCCACAATATTCAAAAAAATGACGACATGCGGTAATGATAATGAATATGTCCTAAATTTTAAACTGGAGCAATTAAATCGCACACTAATGGTTAAAATTCGATCAAAAATCAATTTTTTACCTGATTCTTGCGACGTTCATTAACACGAGGGAGAAATCAGCAACGCAATTGATGATCTGATTCTTAATAATCACCGAAATGATGAGTAAATTAATTAATTAATTAAAAGCTGCTGGGGACGAGCAAATTTGGAATTTTATTAACAAAATGAGTATTTTTTAACCCAAAAAATCGTGCTGATTTTCAGGGGATATATGTACGGCGAGGATCTGTAAAAGAAATTGGTGAAAAATCTTGTCGAAAACGATTTTCACAGTATAAATGTCAACAAACACGAGTTAATTGTTCCTATCGTCATTGATGGCTCACTGAACTCTGAAAA
>CAIGRK010222211.1:0-10225 GCA_903798315.1 Fraxinus greggii
AAACTTAGCCGAGCCGAACCATAAGCCATTTGGCTCGGCTCAGCTTGACTTCGCGGCTTATGAATAGTAACATGGGAAGTGGCTCTTTTATTTAAGGTAGAAAATATAACTATTTGAGGATTTTTTTAATTGGGGGAATAGATTTCAAATTTTAGCATTTGGTTGGCCCCCATTTTTCTAGGAAGAATTAGTTTTTGAATAGTGATTGATGGGAGAATGTGTGGTGGAAAAGTGACGAAAAGTTTTAGATTTGTGTATAATATTATTTTATTTAGAAAATGTGTGGTTGAAAATGAGTACGGTAGAAAAATGAATGGAAAAAAAAAAAGAGAAAGAATGGGCTCAAACATGGGCTAAGTGAAGGGATAAATTTTAGTTTTTTTTTTTTTTTCAAATTTAGTATGCTTGGGAGTAAAATTTAAGGAACTATTAAGTGATGAATCTTATGACATATGTGAATAAAAGTATTTTTTATTGATTTAAATTATAATTTAAACTTTCCAAACATGCACCTCGTAATTCGAGCAAAAAAAATAAAATGATAGTTATATAAATAAAACACTTCTTTTCAAGTTTTACAAAATGTTAGAGAATATATTGCTACAATTCACGCTGACTTGATAAGTAATCTAGTGAACATTCGCAGAAAATAAAGCATATCCCCGTATGTACATTGGATCACATAAATTTCGTAAAGGAATTCTTTGCTCCCATGGCTGAATAAAAAAAAAACTTCTTGCATTGATGATATCTGGGAAGGGGAGCATGACTGAATAAAAAAAAAACTTCTTGCATTGATGATATCTGGGAAGGTAACATCTTTTCTTACTTTTACTGGGCTGTGTTATTTTCCTACTTTTACTTGACTGTGATATGTTTCATCAGAACTTGTGATTGCTTTGAGATTTTACTTATACCCTGTTAAATTGCAACGAATTCCATGGAAAATGTCACATTCGAGGAAAACAAATTTCACTTTAGCTATTTGATTGCAACGTGAAAATGAAAACCGAATTCCAGAGTTCAACCACTTTATGCTGCATTTTTTTTTTTTGTTTTCATTAAAAACGAATTCATATGGGTTTAGTGAAATTTTTATTTTCCAACTAACATTGAATTGGATTTCCTTTCCACTTTTGTCTATCAAACGGACCTTTAATTATATTAGTTTTCTTTGAACATTTTTTTGGGTTCTAGCTGTGATATAAATACGAAAAACTTATGTAGTTTTTCCATTGATTAAGCTCAGATATCTTGCTGATTCTTGGGACAAAGGCTATTGTGGGGTGTTTGATCAAGTGCTTCTCCTTCCAAGGTTATGATTTTTGTCTGATAATTCGTGATAAAAAAAAAATAATAATAATAAAATAAAATGGCAGAGAAAAAGAAAACATTAAAAAAATATTACTGATTATGAAGAAAAAAATGCTGAAAAAGAACATTTGCTTGAATAAAGAAATCTGCTTATGACAATAAGTTTATATACAGTAGAGTGAGGTACTTCAAAAAAATTAAACTTTGTATAATATCCTTGAATTTCTGCTTCCAATTCTGTTTGCCCCTACAAGTATTACTGTTTCTAAACTGCAAAACTTACCTCCATTGGCAAAACAGCACTTCCACAGCATAAACATGGGACCAGAATCAGACAATTCTAGACAATATTAAGAATAAAAAAAATATAAAGTTTTGTCCACTGTACTATCCAATGAGGTTTAAAGAGGTTCCTCGTTTGTAACTCATAGTTACAGAATCTTTTCAATCAATATTGTCGAGGTGAGCTCCAATATGATTTTCAGTATCTATCTCACAGTACAAAACACCTCTGCCTTCTATATCCTCCAACTGACTGAGCTCACTATCATGAGATGACTGACCGACTCCCGACTGCGACTTTGACATGCAGCTTTCGGTTGTCATGTCCACCTTTAGGGGTTCATCTTTGATAGAGGCCGACTTTACTAGTGTACGAGCCTCAACTAAGTCTGCAACTCTCACCTTCAAAGACACATTGTTTCATTAAATGTCAAGAATTTGTCTCTCTTAGATGATTATTTTGACATGCGTGACAAAAAGGCAAAACGATGTGAACGCATAGAAGATACTTGAAATCCATAAAACACTTCTGAGATCATTTGCAGTTACTCTATGCTATCATTTAAAGGCCAAAGGATCCCAACCCTCGTAATATAGATGTAAACTATTGCTGTGCATTTATACCTGCAATGGCTTCATCACTTTTGACTCTTGATCATCAGTTTTCCCTAGCAATTCTTGAGCTTGTAACTCCATCGAATCTCTTACTAGCTGACTCAGAAACGTTACATCATCTGACATAACACCAAGCCCTTTCAAAAGTTTGGAGCCAAGCTGTAAACTTGTCTGCAAAATAAAACATAATGAGAATCTCTGCTAAAATTGGAAGTTATCTACCTTGGATCAATTCAATGTACCTCTGCATTTTCAAGAATGGCATCCGTTGCACCTGCTTTCTTCAGATCTAACAAATGCATCATGTCCTGAGCACGGGCATATATAGGGACCTGCAGAGTAGGTGGAGTTTTCATCCATGCATTAGCACCGTGAAGAATATGGATTTGTTTTATGCAAATTTCATTTCTTAAGATAAGAAGATGAATTGAACTTCCATACTTTTCTTTGTTTGGTAGGAGCACGACAATCTCAACTAACTCAAGAAGAGTTGGAGCTTCACAAGGTGGGAAAAGAACCTTGCTTTTTTACACTTTGAGGAAATGTGGAAGAGGTTTTAAATTACAAAAATCTGCCCTAAATTACATTGTGCGTCTGCAATCCTTTACTACTTTTGTTTTCTTATTTTCTTATTTTCACAATTTCATAACCAGCATTCTGTGTACTTGGAGATTGAACTTGTATTTTTCCTTTTCTTTGATCCTTCTTTACATGTGGATGTGTGTTTGTATTTGTGGGGGGAGAGAGATTGGAAGTGAAAAAGTACCGCAGGGTAGGCAAGCCGGATCCGCTGAACAGCTTCAATTGTCCTCTTTTTCCCTGTATACATGACCATTACAGCTTTTGGAGAACTAACGCCAGCAGACTGCAAAACTGCTGGACGGGAACCGTCGCCATAAAGAACAGGGAAACCAAGTTTTCTAGATGCCTGTTATGGTGAAAACAGAATAACATTATCCAATCCACGAGTAACCCTTATTTTGAGAACAGAGACCAGAAAGAAATGTATTAGACAATATTTTCCTTTTGATCAGAGCTATGTTAAGTGGAAAGTTTGAGAAAGCCAAGAAAAGAGTGAGGCGTGATTTGGCACTGAAGCAAAAATAGACACAAACTCATGAACAATTAAGTGAATAAAACTATATCCAACCAACAACTAAAGATGATCCATACAGGAAGGAGCATACAAGTTATGATCTCTTCACTAGGAAAATGAGAATTCTACTTTCCACTCTATTAGGACTTTAGCAGCACTTGCCTTCACAACAGAAGAGTCAAGATCAAAAGCAACATAAGGCCATCCCCCAGTGTCACCATCTAGCAATGGAGTGGACAAGAAATTGGCAAGAACCTTTTACAGGAGCAAGGTTAATTAATTAAACTAATAACATTGTTTCAGCTAAAAACGCGGCTGACAGACAGACAGAGTAGCTTACCTGACCCTTTTGCCCAAACCCAACAATAACAACTGGCTCACTAGCATCAAAGTTTACTGTGTCAGCAGTTTTCTGCGTCAGCATAATTTTCAGTCAAGAAAACAAAAAGAAAAGAGATTTGACAATATCTGGTAGATAGAGAAAAAAAAATTATACAACAATCAAAGAATTCCAATTGTCTGTCTCAAATATCTTCTTGTCAATAGAATGTCCAAGGTAGAGAAGCATGATAGCTGCCTCAGAACTGTGATACAAACTTTTCTCCAAGTTTCCTTCAAAAGGGTCATCATGCAAGAAACAAACCGATATTTCATACTATCACTAAGGGATTCGGATCAAGATTTTGTCATATCAGGATGATTGACCTGTGACTTTCTAATTGTGAGTAAATATAATGGTACAATAATTGGTGATAATGAGAAGATCTAATGTCACCTTATTATATATGGCTTGCATCCCCTTTGACACTAATGTTAACAATAAAATGTTCACCGGCAAAAGCACTTAACGCCTTCTCTATTGAACAGTAACTTTCTTATAAACTGTTGTATAATGAGACTCAGTACAGTCGCAGCGACTTACATTGTCATCTTCAAACTTCTCACCAATATAATCAGCTGCCTTTCGTCCAATATCATTGAGTAAGGGTGTAAGTGCCATAGACATGACAACAACAATTATTAGAAGCTTATTCAGTTCAAGTGGCAGCACCCCAAGCCTATAATGAACGGAAAAAATTAACTGTAAAAGAAAACCTTAATGATTAGACAAAGAAGATTATATTCAAGCAATGTAGATCATGACTCACCTGTTTGCTAAAGAAAAAACTACAAATCCAAATTCGCCTCCTTGGGAAAGTAGCAAGCCTATCCTTACACTCTCTTGGAGAGTTAATCCAACTCGGGGACCTATTGCTGTTATAATTAGTGTCTTGATAGCAATCAAACCACCCAACAGCGAAAATACATTTGGCCACTCTCGCAAAAGAAGCTGCATAGAATAAGTGCAGATGTAAAGAAGATAAGTAGTTTTTCAAAACTTGAACTCTTACCAGAATATAAACAATGCAAGAACCATTCACTAAGAAAACCAATGACAAAGTCAAAAAGTTTAAGCAATTTGCAACAAGTTGTAAGGTGTACATGGTGAGTTACTAGTGAGGAAGCGTATGTGAAATTTTTATAATAAGAATTATGTAATAAATAAGAACGTTATTTGAACAATCTTGTCTTGTAGATATTGAATAATAATTGATCATTACCCAAAAAGTGTACAATAATTTTATATTTATAGATAAGATTATTTCCTACTTCTACTAATAATAGAAAATTAAAACAAGGAAACTAATAAAATCCTAATCTAATTAGAAATCATATTCTAATCAATAAATAAAAGAAATCATATTCTAAATAAGAATAAAAAGATAAAACCTATGTGTTATGAACCCATATCAGAATATATTAATATCTCAGAGGGTATATATTGTATGATGTCAGAGTTCATTAATACCTCAGTGTCAATAGAAGTCCCAGTTGTCACAAAAAATAACCCAAGAAGTAATCCCCTGAATGGTCTTATATCAGCTTCAATCTGTGTACGGAAGTTTGTTTCCGCCAGAATAGCACCGGCTAGAAAAGCTCCTAGCTGTAAATCCACAACATAGTCAGAAATATATCAACTCAATGATTTCAATCGGCCTTATCCATTCATATTTGAGAAAAGTATATCAACCGTGTCACTGAAGCCCAACTTCTGCGTTAAAAGTGACGTCCCTGCTACGGTCAGTAAGCAGAGGGCAACAAAAGCTTCTGAACTTCTTGTGTCTGCAACAACCTATTATCAACAAAAATAATTTAGTTTCTACTTTCTACATCACAAAACTAAGCTCAGTCTGGATCTTTATTTTGTCCGAATTAGCACACCTCAAACACTCGCCTCAGAAGGTATTTTCCTCCAAGAGAAAGCAAACCTAGTCCACCTAAAGCTTTTAAACTTTCTTTGGCAAGCATTGGCCAGATACTTTCTTCCACCAAATTCTGCAGATGGTAGATTTCAAAGCTGTAAATTATCTGTTCACTTGAAATTGGTGCAGTTGTGTTGTGCGAGAGAAACTAAAATCAGCAAATATTAAAACAAAATAAGAATGAAAACAGTTGAAACATGTTGACAGCATGCACTGATGACACAGGTAGCTAGCTGCAAAATGCACAAACATATCTGCATTCCATTAATAAGGTTGAAAGTAAATTGGTGACCATGCTTAAATGCTGAACATCCTTGCCATATCATTCCCGTAATACTCAATGACCTAATTTCAGTCATTCACGGTAACCACAATCCTTGATCAGGCCATTAATCCATGTATCTTGGATAGTGAGGAACATTGACTACAGTTTTGTGCATACTTGAGATGTCGACCAGAAGGCAAATGCAATGAGATTTCAATAAATAAACAGTTTTTCCAACTTCAAAGAATTGCTCTTACCCTTTCCCTTAACTCTGAGAAAGAGAACCATGCTCCCAATATAAAAGAAAAATGAACTAAATATTAGTTTGAAGAAACTCTTTTCATGATTCAACCTTTTCAACACTCAACGTACCTGGCTCTCCAACACTGGTAGTATAACAAGGAGAGGGACAACTGCTATGTCCTGCAAATATCAACCAGTAGGGACCCAAAAAGGTTATTGACTTGATACTTTTTGATGCACTATGCATGACCAGCCCTAGCCAATTCAGGAAAACAGATGGGGAATAGAAACAGATTTCGGGAAATTCCAGAAAAAAAAATGTTTAAGGTGTAAAATTATAAAAAGGGTATATAGAACCTGCAATAGAAGTACCCCTAGGGTTGCTGAACCAAATCTAGTAGGAAGTTCTCCCTTTTCTGCGAGAAGCTATAAATTACATGTAAGAATAATGCCATAACCTTAAAGAAGTTGCAACAAAGAAAAGAATAATGCCACCAGCCCATTCTCAAGCAATGTCCCTATACTTCTACTACCATGTCATATCATTCGATGCAAATTCAATCAACCGGAGAACGAGAAAAAGATCCAGTTGAGAACACCATCAAAAAGAAAAAAGAAAAGAAAAGAAAGAAAGACTTCAGAAGCAGGAAAGCGTGCATATTTTGGCATTTGATTACGCGGACCTGTCGATGGAAAGTATGCCCTCATTCCCTCTCAAAACAGTCAACATGGAATCTTGCAACTCTCATTGTGCAATTTGACTGATATCACTTTCAGCCTAAAATGCAGTATACATTCTCAACAATGTCGAATACATTCATCATGTGTCAGACAAGTTTAAAATTACAAATCTTAAAAGAAACAGAAAAATGAATAGATGATATGGCTGGCCTGCTGCAGAATAATATACGGTGATGAGTAGATTGCTCTTCTAATAGCAGATACCAATTGCAGCCAAGGAACAGTTTAGAAGGCGTTTAAATCTAAATACCTGAAGAACAAAGGCTGAAGAAGACAACGAAAGAGCAGCACCAATTACTACAGCCTCATCGATGCTTCTGATATTGACCTGCAATTTTCGAATGCAACATACAGATAAAACAGAAAGATTACGGCGCAACACAAATTACCATGTACAAATAAATGAATTTTAATAATAAACAAATGTGATACCAATGCATAAATTGTAATCCTTGACTGCAGCCAGATTTGGAAAATCACAATCCGTTATACATTATAACAGCTCAAATATGTAATCATAAAAGACTACATACCAAAGAAATCCATGAAGAAAACTAGAACAAAAGTGAACTAGCATAATGTTTAATTTGGCTTGGTTTATATTGCTGTGATTTTAAGAGAATCAGCTTTTGATGTGCTGTAGAAAGAATCTGCAGGAAGAATTGGTTAAGTCTTTGGTTAACTTTGTTTCAAAATTGTTGTTACATTTGAAAAATTAGCATTTTACTGTTTGGTAGACAAAAGTAAGTTAATGTTCTATCTTCATACTATTACTGATATGCACATGGATTATAAGAATGTCATTTTGTATTATTATTATCGTAAATTTATTTAAACTTATGACAATATATAATATTATCAAATAATTTGTTAAGACAATGTATTCACTATAATTCACTTAAAATGAGAAAAAAATCATATATATTAAATCTCAAAATTTCTAAAATTACAAAATAAAACATAGTCTATGTTAATGCTACTAATTTCAGTGTTCCCTTTAGAGTTTTAGAGCCCGTTTCAGCCCCATTAAAAGGTTAAATATGCATTTTGCAATAGTAGAGTGATGGAAAATTTGTGGTTAAAAATTAAGGAAAAGTTTTAGGTTTGAGCATAATATTATTTTATTGAAAAATGTGCGGTTGAAAAGAAGAGAAAGATAAATGTATTTTGAAAAAAATGGGAATCAAACAAGGGCTCAATCTTTGACACGACTTTTCATTGATGACTTGTATTATCATTAAGATGTTAAGTGCCAATTTCATTTTGCAAAAGATGAACTTCCTAACACACAAATGTGAACTCACCAAATCTAGGATTCCAAACAATAAATAATCTCAGATTCTCGTAAGTAACGATACAAATAAAGCGACGACTATTACAATTCCCACCAAGCCCAACGAAGGAAAAGAATGAAAAATGTTAATCATCTTCTTAGCAATAAAAGGATTAAAACATACTAGTCAAGAGCACATAATTTGTAATGATGTTAAGAATTTTGTGTTTTGATGAAAATTTCTAAATAATAATAGTTCAATCGCTATTCTATATTTTATCTAATCCATTCCTCCAAAGGAGCACCCCCAAGGTCACTTGGATTAAGACATTACAAAAACTTTGTCCTAAGAAATCATCCATTTGCCCGGAACTTCAAGAAAAACAATGAAATACTGAAAATGATTATTTTTCACTTCTTGAAAATAAGGTCGAGACAATTTACTTATGGTTGCAGGTGTTCTAAAAGTTGTGATATTCGAGATAAATGCTCGAATTTTCAGACTGATAAATATTGTTTCCTACGACATGGAATCGGTTCAAAAATTCTTTACAAAAAAATTGCTTTCTACTCAAAATTTCAATAGGCACTAGTGCAAACTATTTAACTTAAGGTGGATGGTGCATGTCTGGAGTTTTGTTCAAATTTTGTGAGTTCTTGAAATTTTAAAACTCATTAATCTAGGATGCTGCAATGTTACTAGAAGTATAAATTCTATCGTACTCTGATTGATAATTTGATTGAAACGCGGGAATATATTAGTTGATTAAATCCACAAAGTTATTTTACTAACTCAAATAATAGAAGAATAGGCTTCGAGCATCTAAAAAAATATAAAGTTGCTCTAATAAATTTGTACCAGCACGTAACCTTATATTCAGCTAAATGACCAATCACCAGTCAATGTCCACTTATATATTTCTAATTACTTTAATAACCAACATGTCATGAAATTTGAGGGGACAATACACCAGCATTAAATTATAAAATATTAGTGAAGGCATTATCGTCAAAAAATATCTCCAACATAGGGACTTTATATAAAGTATAGATTTTTATGTATAGAATAGATTTAATTCTGCTTGCAGAAGAGGAAATGGAGTAGCAAAAAAATGTTGTGACCAGTAGGAGTAAAAATTATTAGAATGCTATAAAATAGAAACGTGAATGTTTTTTTACTGCATGATCTTCAAATTGTTTTCTTACTGAAATGATCAAATCTTCAGTTACTTTCAACTATGGTTAATGCAACTGGAAAATCAGGCCAAGCTCAATTCATACCATTGGACACACAACTAATTACTTCAGTATGTCAATATTATCATGTAGAGTATATAAAGATAGTAATAGTGATAAACCTAATCAACATCTTAAATCAGAAGAATGCAACATCTTAAAATATTGAATAGGCACACAAACCATTAATAGGAGGCTATAAAATGAGAAGTGAACAAAGCTACAGCCCTCAAGTAAGATTCCATTACCACACACACTTCTTTCGTAACAAGTCATTGTCAACATGAAGAGTTGATTACTGGAAAACGTTTCTCACCAAGTCTGGTCTTGAGTGAAAAAGAAACTCCAAGATTCTCGTTCCAATTGCATTATTTGGTGGAAGCTCAAATGCTGTGAAAGCGAGAGTGCATAACAAAACCTTCAACAGAAAGAAACCAGGAAAAAATTAGCAAATATTAAAGTCATTTTATATTACAATAAACCCATCTATGATCCAACAATACAGCATAAAGGGCCGAACATCTTTAACATTCTTTTGTCTCCACGAGTAACAGAAATTTACATGACATGTGACAAAGGGGGAAATCCAAAAGATGGCCAAGGCCCAAGAGGTCCCAACAACATCAGAAACAACAAAAACTAATGCCCTGTTTGAAAGGTGATATTTTCCATGGAAAATGGAAAATATTTTCCACTTTCCAAGTTTTTGGGTGTTTGAAAGGTCAAATTTTCCATGGAATAACTTTTCCTCACTCAACCCTCACGCACCCTTTTTCCCACTTTTTAAGGAAAATCTATTCTTTTTGTTTTGGTGGGAATTGTGTTTTCCAGGTTCGGGCTTTTTTTTTTTTTTTTTT
>CAIGRK010222263.1:0-11120 GCA_903798315.1 Fraxinus greggii
AAGATGATCAGATCTGTAATTTTAGCTTTCGATCTTTGTATAACAATGTCACTTCAGAAATAGTTCTCTATGTGATAAGAAGTATCCTAACAGGAAACCCAAACCTTTACCTAGAAGTTTGAACTGACATAGAGCTCATGAATGTCAGGGATGGGCATAACTTCTGTTGATCCTGAAAGCTGCTTCAAATTGTCTTATTGAAAGTAAACAGAAAAATTTCAGGGGAAAATTTGAATTCGACCTATTCTCTAAGAAATATCAGCCCTTTGTCCGAAGGTAACATTATGTAGTATCACTTAATGAAGTCTCTATTGCACTTTCAATATTACAAAGGGCAAACTGACCCTAATCGAGGTAGTTTATAAACACCCATACCACTTGACTAACTGCCAAACCACTTAGCAAAACAGTGGTGAAATCAATGTACTACCTGTCCAGGAATATGCAAATTAGAGTGCTAACTATGAGTGCATGCAGAAAGTATTATCAGAAGCTAGAGTAGAAAATACATTCAATAATTTTGACTGGTAACTCAATGAAATAATTTAGATGGTTATTAAGGGGGTGTTTGGGAGAGATTCTCAAATTCTACAGTAAATCAATTCTCATTTTTAACCACACAATCTTCAATAAAATAATATTTTTCATCATATCAATAATTTTTTCTTCTTTTTCAACCACACATTTCCCATCATATCACTATACAAAAATCAATTCTTCCCCCAAAAATTCCTCCCAAACAGGCTCTAAATGAGCATTTGGACTTCTAAGAAAGGGAATTAAGTAAACACAGACGAAAACTAAAAGGAGAGGAGTTTCAGCTCTTTGAAAAGGAACAGTTATAGAAGACAGAATCCGAAAAAAAGGTCAAATTTAAGATACACAAAAACCAGGGTACATCAACTTTTACATAATCATTGCTTGTAGCTATAGGACCAAAGGAGTTCAAGCTGGTCATCTAGATGACAACATCAGCAGAAAGGTATCAAAACTTACACTTTACCTGATAAAATTATAAAGTAGTTTCTAATCCTTAATACTCCGAGGAGATTTCATATGCTTTAGCTTCTAAGTTTTTCAATGAGAAACAAAAATGGGCTTTCCTTTGGAGATTTGTCTTCTCTTAATTATCCTAAGTTAGTTCTTTTGAATGACTTTAAAGTCAATGGGCGAAGAATTTTCTGGAGTTTTTGAATGCACTCGACAGACGCATTATACAGAATTGTTACACAAAAGCCCCATGACACCTGCATGTCTGCTTGCACAAAAGCCCAACATGTGCAAGAAATTTCTTAGACAAAAATATGAGAATTTAATATTCTTCAGCCTCTAATTTTTCAATTAGAAATAAATATGGGCTTCTTTTGAAAGACATTGAAGTCAACAGGTGAAGAAACTTGCTGAGCTTTTAAATGCACTTGAAAAACATGCATATACAGCCATGATACCTGCAATTCTGCTTGCACAAAGCCAACACGAGCAAGGAAATTTCTTTGGCAAAAAATATTAGGATCGTTCATTTAGGATTTCTTGAAAGATAAACTGAAACTCTCAATGCCTTTTGGGCATAATATAGCCTTATGGATAAGTCGAATGAAAATATGAGGATCATTCATTTAGGGTTTTAGGAACCCTAGCCAAATCTAACTATTGGGTATGCTTGGCATGATCATTTATTAGGAGAAATATTATCAAGCAGTGAGAGAAAAATAAAATAAAAATGAATTAAAATTATCTTACCAAAGAGGGAGGATTATCCTGGCAGCATAGGTGCAAAGATAAGTTGCATCAAGTTCCACGATGTTGTTCGCCTGAAACAATGGAGATATTTTAAAAGATTTGTTGAAGAATGAAATGATCGTATTCAAGGCTTCAAGTAAACGTACTTTTGTAGCAGTAAGATTCACATAGTATGTGAAGAGACTAAAGAATACGTACCTAATCGTTCTAATAAGTACCATATTTTAGTTTTATAAATGCATCCATTCCTTAATTTTGATGTAATTTGCATGCATATAAAGTTCAAGGTTAGTATCTAAAC
Source organism: Fraxinus greggii (assembly GCA_903798315.1). Lineage (NCBI taxonomy): Eukaryota > Viridiplantae > Streptophyta > Magnoliopsida > Lamiales > Oleaceae > Fraxinus > Fraxinus greggii. The sequence continues at coordinate 2,042 of CAIGRK010222263.1, forward strand.
ATATGTATCAAAACAATGGAAATGGGGTGGAAGAGGATAAAGATTAAGAGCAAAAGAACAATAAAGAGTACATCAAATTCTTCTTAGTAAAGACCTGTTTGATTGTGATTTTTTTACATGGAACTTGAAAATCGATTTCCAAGTTCTTGGTTTTGGCATGTTTGAACAACAAAATTTTCGAGGCAAAGTTTTTTCCATGGCTACCCTCCACGCTCTGATTTTTTTTTTTGGTAATGGAAATAAATTTTATCATCAATTGTTAAAAAAAAAAAAGTAATTTTAAAGGATAATTTTCATGTAAAACAAAGCCAAATGAACACTAAACTTTGATAAAAAATTTTCTTGGAAATATTTTTTTGTTTTTTTTTTCCACTTTTTGGCAATGGAAACAAATTTTATAACCAATTGTGGAAAAAATTATCACTTTAATGGACAATTTTCATGTAAAACAAAGCCAAACGAACACAAAATTTAAAAATTTTTCGGGTGGAAAATTATACCAATCAAACACAATTAATTACAANTTAATGAAATAATTAAATTTTTTAAAAAAAATTTTTTTTTTTGTAAAAATTTTTTTTTTTTTTTTTTTTTTTTTTACTTTTTGGCAATGGAAACAAATTTTATAACCAATTGTGGAAAAAATTATCACTTTAATGGACAATTTTCATGTAAAATAAAGCCAAACGAACAAAAAGATCCAAAATTTTAAAATTTTTCGGGTGAAAAATTATACCAATCAAACGCACTTAATTAACAGTTCCCTGGAAAACAAGTTCTAGGCAATTATTTTCTCTGAAATTCATTTTCTTTTCACCAATTTTCCACCCTTGCTATCAAACGGACCCTAAGTGCAATGATTAAAGATAACATTATCTAATCATTCCACTGGGTTCCATATTTTTTATTAATTACCTAAGTTGCCTTCTTAAGGAGCAAGAGAGAAATGACAATCGAATTGATAAGACGTGTTTGTGAAAAAGAGAGTAGAATGAACGATGAACGTTTATCACAAAATGGAAATAATTTGTCTCAGAGTGATTATGAGCAAAAACATTTGGAGTGAAAAAGAGCAGTAGAATGCATGATGAGCAGGTTATCCCTGTTTTTGGGAAGCTCCTCCATATCCAGAGAAGTTATATTTCATGTTTGCAGCTCTAACAATTCTAAACATGAATCACATAATGTTATTGTTAGTACAAAAATGTACTATAATTATTAACAGTGAAGGCACAAAGGCGTTGAAATGATAAATATTTATTGTCATACCAAATAGTTTGTCTCACCCACGACCTTTGGGAGAAACAACAGTAGCAGCAACCTCTCTGCTACTCCCTACCAATCCACTTGCTGGCAATTGAGAGAGAGAAATGAGCTCAGTAAGAGATTTATGATTCACAACAATCTTTTTGGCCAAATCGAAACTAATAAATTCCTGCAATACGAAGTCTACCTCAGATGATCGAAGCATGCACGAAACTATCTAGTATTTGATTAAGAAAACCAGAGACCCAAAAATGCAACACGAACTGATCCGTACAACGTGAACTAGAATTGATTCAATAATAATTACTTGCCATAAGTAAAAAATTTCGTAACATAAATCACCCACAATTATGAAAAAAGTGTCATTCGAGATAAATGATTCTGGCTATGAATCCTTGCTGGAAAGGGACTGTTAAGGCAGAACTAGAGTTTTAAAGGAATAACTTCGCTGATAAATCAAAACCTGTAACTAAGAAAAAAATCTCAAAATTGGAAAAATCATGTTACATTTAGTTCTGTTGGAAAGGAATTTGGTCTCCTTACTGAAAAGGGAAGGAACTGCAAGACTTTGTGCAATAATAACTTTGTAGATGAATGGATACCTGCAACTTGGAGAAAGCAATCTCAAAATTTGAAAAATCATGTTAATAATTCAATCCTCATAACAAGATATGTTTATCTGCAAAATAGAAAATTAAATACTTCCTAAACTTTATGAATAAAATAATTACTTAAAACAACGTGAAAGAAAAAGCATAGATTTGCCCAAACAACACCCAGAATCACTCATTACTTAGAATAGATTCCATCAAATAATCATCAAAAACCCACAGAGGTTTCCTAGAAACAAATCTGACGAAACCCTTTTTAGTACTACCACCGAACATTGAAAACTAAACAATTCATGATGGTAAGAAAAAAACCTTCTCAGTGCCACTGACACTTGAAGCGCTGATCATCAATTAGACCAAAGAACAAAACCCAAAAGAGATCCTTATAAGTCATAAATCCATCCCAACAAAGAACGTAATCATAAACATGAAATTATAGAACCAAATGGAACTCAGAAAAATAATTGCTAATTTAATAGAAAAGTGTAATGGTCAAAGCTCACTACCAAGCCCAAGCAAAATCACAAACCGATTTCAAGATTACAGAGAGAGTTGGAATTGAACTCAATTTGTAGAAGAAATATAGAGAAATTTAGAAGGACGAGGAGGATTCACACGAAAATCTGAATCTCTTCTCAGAATCTCTCTCTAATACCACTCTCTTCCTAACTAATTTGATACCAAACGCGTGCAAGGATGAATAAAAACATGCTTTTACATCACAACTTTAAAATGAACGTAAAGAGCAAAACAAGTTCAAACCTGTTTGGTCCTGTTGTTTCATACCTTCTTCATTTGAGAGTGGAAACAAGTTCTTTCTCTTCTCAAAAAGAAACAAATATAACACAAAAGAACATATTACATTGAATATTCAACTCACGGAAAATTCACATAAAGAAATCCCATTCAACCCAATATTGATCATCGCTCCAAAGAACAAAATCCAAAAAAAGTCCTTCAAAATTCATCCAAATGCAACATCAAAGAATATTAGAAAAACAAAGAGAACATTGTCATTCTGAGAACATAATTTTTAAAATAACCATACATAGAGAATGAAAAAGGAACTATAAACAAAACACAAAAAGCACAAATTACGTTAAAAATTCAACCCACAAAAAATTCACAGAAACAAATCCATTGAAATCCAAGATTGATCATCATCCAAAGTGTTAACAAGACCCACTAAGATCTTTCAATATTCATCCAGACGTACCAAAAAGAACTTAATCATAACGACACATGAATTACTTAATGAAGAGAACATTATCACAACAGGAAACAAAACTGTTGAAATAAGCATCCATAAAATAAAAAGAAAAGACACAACTTACCAGTTATCCTTATTCAATCCAAACACAAAAAAGCACAAATTCTGTTAAAGATGCACTGAAAATGCACAGAGAATTCACATAAATAAATCTAGCAAACCGAAAAGTGAACCCAGGAAATATATTTCAAGAATCAAGCCAAATCACCAAAGATATAAAAATTAAAGAAACAAAGAGAACATAATACACTCAGAACACAATTGCTGAATTAACCATACATAAAATGAAAAGTGAACCCAAAACTTATCAATATTCAAACCAAATACAAATTCCATTGAATATTCAGCCCATATAAAATTCATAGAATGAATACAAATACAGTACAATCCAAGATTGAATATCAGTCCAAAAGGACAAATACTTCAAGACCCATCCAAATGCACCAAAAAAGAACTCAATTATGAAGACAAAGGAATTACACAAACAACAGAGAACATTATCACTCTAGGTATACAATTGCTGAAATAGCCATATATTGAATGAAAAGGAACACCAAACACAACCATTAAAGATCCAGAGAAAACTCTCATAGATTTCACAGAAATAATCATACTGAAACCCAAAATTGACCATCAATTTAACCCAGAAACGTCTTACAAGATGCATCCTAATGAACCAACAAAGAACATTATTGTAATGGAAAAAAGAGAGAATACAATTGCTGAATCCCATAACTTAGAGATTCAATGAAAAGCATCAGAGAATTCACAAAAACAGAATCCACTGAAACCCGATTTATCATCATATATCTAAAGAAATTATAGCCTGTTCTTTAGTTAAGTATCTTATTATTAACTTACTTCTCGGTTGATCTGGAACAGCACTTGAGTCGATCTTCAAAATTCCTTGTCCAGTTCTTCTCGATGGAAAACCAGGAGAGAGCAGTCAGGATTGCAGAAAGAACAATACATAAAAACACTCGGAAAATTCACAAAAACAAATCCAGTGTTTAGCCCAAATTGATCATCAGTTGGATCAAAGAATGAAAACCCTAATTTAAACTATCCTTCAAGATTCATTCTATGCATGAATGAAAACATGAATCTTATATAGCTAAACAAATTATAGAATTTTTCTTTAAACTCGACTGTTTTTTTGTTATAGTACTTGAATCCGTCTTCAGAAATACTTCTCTAGTTCTTCATGAAAGAAAACCCCTAAACTCATCGCTCAAAACGCTTATAGAAAAACCCAAAGACTCATTTCCTCTGTTTGAAGAACAAGGGGGTTATAAATAAGTTCTGCATAACGGTCATATTTCCATCAATTTCATATTCCACCGTTGGATTAATTTTAAATAAACGGTTCACATTTTAGGAAATTGCCAATTACATTTACAAGCCATTGCCCATTATTATTGGAAATCACTAACCTATTTTTCTCAATTTCAATAATTTTTTTTTAAAAGTAAAATTGACTGAAACTTGACAATGAAAATGAAGTATAAATATACATTTCAAATATTGAATCGAAATTAATAAAAACGATTGAAATTTTAAAATTAATTCAGCTGTATTCTATATGAAAAATGATAAAACTCATTATATTTATAGTACGCGAATTTGAATAAGTTGAAATTATCTCGTAATTTCTCCTGAACCAGTTAAAAATTTGCTTTTATTTTTTCTCATCGTCGTCTTAAAAAATGTACCATAAATGTCCAAAAAGTCTTTAAAAATCGCGCACAAGCAAAATGTCGAAATCGCTTTAGGTTGGAAAAATTCCAACAAAATAAATTTGGAAATAGCCATAAGGAGATTTCTTACAAATTTCGGTCCAAGTCTAGTTTTTTTAATCCCATTTTGCATCTTTTTGATCCATGAGCCTCCGGCATTCATCTTTAACCCCTTGATTTTCAACTCATATGGTGATAAATGGATCGATCTTATATTTTCTCCATTTCATCCTCTTACCCCACATTATCAAATTACATGACATGTTACAGTTTGATAAAACTTAAAAATCTTATTAAACTCGTGATTAAAATCGAAGTATGATAGATTGAAAAGTGATAAATTTTAATAAATTGGTTTTAGTAACTAAACAAATGGCTAAAATTTTAGTCGAGAAGGGGTTCACCGATTCCTCCCCTAGTTGTGGAATAATGGGCTTGATTCTAAACATGCATGTCAATCAAATAATAAAATATTTGAAGTTATACTTTTTTATTGTCTAAATACTGCTTTTCATTCTACCCATACACAAAAACACACACACACACATCCATATTGATCCACCCCCGGCAACTAGCCACCCGATCACCACCACCGCCACCATCTAGAAAATCCCTTTGGTTGAGATTTATTTTCAGATATCTAGGTTCATATTGATGCGGAGCAGTTAGAAGAGAAAACCTTATATAATTGGAAAAGAGAATAAATAAAGAGGATTTACGAAAATGCACATAAATGTTGTTAGATTTTTCATTCGTGAGTACAATCTAGAAAGTCAAATTCCATCATTTAGGGGTCCATTTTTTATTTTTTTTTAAGTAAGATTAAGGGTAATTTTGCCATTTTACAATATTTTAGCTTTATTTAGATTTATTCAGTAGGTTTTTAGTTTAATTTGGATTTGTCTATAGAATTATGATATCAATATGATCAGGATTTGTATTGAATGTAGTGTTAAGGTTGTAAAAACGTAACATTCATTTTTATTGATTAATAGCATATTTCAATTTTTCCGTTATTTGATAAATTTCAAATATTTATCATGTCGGATCGATCGAAATTCAAGCAAACACTAGTTCTTGTGTTCTTACAAGAACCTTTTTTTATTGTTCATGTATTCGTCTTGAGTCACATATCTAAAATTTGATCATTAAGATGGCTCTACCTTGGCATCTTCCAGTTCGCTTTTGCTATCATCTCGCTGTCTCAAATTAGACTTCAAATAAACATTTGAGTTCTAACTTGAAAAGCTTTTCAAAGAGTATGGTTTTTGGTTTTTTTGATCGGCTTGCAATTAAGTTACGAGATATTTGTTCTAATACTTTAAAGTAGCAACTTAAGGAAATATTTCGAAAAAATCGAAAAAACTATATTTAATTTGGTTTTCCTTTAAAGAAAGTGAGTAATAGGGTTAATTACATTACTTAATCGATGCAATATTTTGATTTCCATCAATAATTAACGCTGATCATACTTGCTTTTGAAAAATAAATAAAAATTCTCTATCTACGTGCCAATTGTCACCTCTTTTTCATATTCAAAATGTGAATTGTATTTATTTATTCGAGTCCTCGTCCATACACATCTTCCAACTATCTATAAATCCCATGTTTGATTTGGCTAAAAATAAAATTTTTAATAAATTTTGATAAAAAATGGTAATATATGTGATTAAATAAAATCGTGAGTCCTGTAAAATGTGTGACTGAAAATGAATTAAAAAAAAATTAAAACAGGACCAGTCCTGAGATTTTAGGTTCCCCGTACGACATTTTAAAATAGTACCCCCCTCCACGAAATTCAAAAAATATATTAAGAAAAAAATATGTTTCAATAATATTATTTCATTGTAAAAATATGACATTTAAATATCTATTTATTATATTTTGAATAAGAAAAGTACGAGTAAAGCTCAAAAAATCCTCTCAAGCTTCAGCCCATTCAATATTTCTTGTGACATGTTAATTGCAAATAAGATTTTAATAATTTTAATTTTGAAAACTTTTTTCGACAAATGCAACAGTAACAATAATTGTCAATAATATTTTATAAGCAATAAATGTATTTGAAAATCAATCCAATCTTTCCAATAAATTAATTAATTATATACCACTTCAACAATAAACTTCTTTTGATTACCAAAAGTTAAAATGTTGATTTTGAAGCATACAACATTTCTAGAATAAAAGTTTACCAATCTTTTTACGATTGTTCATTCATCCAAACAAAAGCTAAGGCATGTTCTCTTTGCTATTTTCAAACTGTTTTTAGTTTTCAATTTTCTAAAATATTGAAAATATGTTTATTTACATGTTTTCAAAAACGAATTTTTAAAAACAAGTTTAAAATTTACAAAAAAAAAAAAATGAAAAACACCAAAAAATTCGTTTTAGCTGTTTTCAGTTAAAATCAAGTCAAAATTTCATTTTTTATTTTTGAAAACAATTTTTCAAAATGACAAAAAGATGCGTTTTCAGTAATCTCAAAATGGACACTGAAAATACAAAACACAAAATGAATTCAAAATTCAAAACAAAAAATTGAAATACGAAGAGAAGAACCCCCTAAATCTCTTAAAATTATAGCATTACCAAATTAAGGTTATCATGGGTGTAATGATCTTAAAATCTTTAATATGATAAATATGCTTGATGAGGATTTTGGAATGATCACGCAAAGATAAAACTTATGAAATATATACATTTCGGATCCGGCTCCGATGAAAAATTATTCTACTATTCTCCAATTTATTGCTCATCTTACAACTTAATCCCTGAACTTTAAAACGAACAAATTAATCATCATCATTTCATTGTTATTGAACTTTCAGTTCTTATGGACATAACTCGTCCAAATCTCCATTAAAATAACACATATTTATTTTGTTAAACTAATACTATCAATTCCATCAATTATACTAAAGCACATTTTTATTTCTTTAGCCCCTGTTTGGTACACATTAAAATTTTCATTCTCATTCTTCTACTCATTTTCATCCACACATTCTTCAATAAAATAATATTTCACATCACATCAATAACTTTTCTTTCATTTTCAACCACACAATAACACATATTTATTTTGTTAAACTAATACTATCAATTCCATCAATTATACTAAAGCACATTTTTATTTCTTTAGCCCCTGTTTGGTACACATTAAAATTTTCATTCTCATTTTTCTACTCATTTTCATCCACACATTCTTCAATAAAATAATATTTCACATCACATCAATAACTTTTCTTTCATTTTCAACCACACATTCTCCATCAATCTACTATTTTAAAATACATTCTTACAAAATAATGTGACTCAAACACACTCTTAAACTAATAGTGTCCATTCAATTATACTAAATCTGATTCTCATTTCGTCAATCACGTCAAAATAATCAAAGTGATTGAAATCGCTCGAAGGAACACGAACACTAGAATGAACAGTCCCATTTATCAAAATGATTGAAATCTTTTTCATATTTACAATAACGCTATATTAATTAAACTATGACATATTCAATCTTAACTCTTATAATATAATATAGTCCAATCCCGTGATATCTTGTGCTCGTCTCTTTGTTGAATTCTTCATAGATTTGATTGTTAAAATCACAGAAAGAGAAAGATATCCACCTCACAATAATGAAGAGAAGCACAGTCAAATTCCAATTCAACTTCTCTATAACATTAGAAACGGTACTATTGTAGAATTAGAAATTTGGATAAAACTTATGTCAATTCGATTGAGTTGGGCATATCTGGAAATTAGAAATAAGAAAATTATATTTTGGGTTTGAGCTAAACTAATTAGTTAGCAAATTTATTTAGGAAAAAATAAAATAATTTGACTTATTTAGGATTAAAAAAAATTAAAAAATTTTGGGAGATTCAGTTTTTGTTTGATTATTCAATTATTGGTCTAGACCTAATTATCAAGATAGTTGAAACCACTTCTCCAGGACAGTTCGAAAAAACTCTTGGTCACGTAAATCTTGTCTTCGAATGATACCTCATCTCAAATTCTACATTTCCCTACACAAAGGATTTGAACTATGAACACTAGAAGGAACCGTCCTCATCAAGAAGTATACATTACAGTCGAGTTAAAAGACAACAACATGATATCAACATTAATATTATTTGATCAAGGATACCGGATAGGGTCACTGGATTAGATAGTGACTATCTAGGGAAGTTTTG
>CAIGRK010222317.1:0-12702 GCA_903798315.1 Fraxinus greggii
AGTAGTGCTTGGATTTATTGGAAGATGTGGAGTTTTATTTTTTTTGTTTATTTCTGGAGAAATTTTTTTTGGTTATTGTTGAAGAAGCCAGTTCTTTCCTTAGTGGTATTCGTGTCAAGGTGGATATTGTTGGAATTTGGGTGTGAACCGAATTCTTTTGTTAAAGTGTTTGAAGAATTCTAATTGAAGTACACGTCATGAAGAATTCAAGTTTGGAAACTATTGGAGTCATATGTCAAGTTGAAATTCTACTTTGGAAGCACATTGCGAGTTGAAATTTGTATTAGACTTGAATAGGGTAAATTATGGACCGGGAAGGAAAGTCGCCGTTTATTCATTAGCCTACCGCTAGCTGGACGCTCGAGCAAGGCCGGCAGAAATACAACCTGAGACTTATCACTCGCTTGTCGCTACCCATCGCTCGAGTGACGGGGCTATCGCTCGAGGGACAGTGTTATCCATCCAATGCCTTTTCTCGTTTTAACACGTTTTTTGACATTCTAGTTCTACTACAATTCGTCTATTAGGGTTTTGGACGTTCCCTACATATTTCTCTATAAATACTGCTCTTCTATACAATTTTATTATTGTGAGATTTATGATTACTAGATTTTAGGATCATTGTAATTATTCTCTCTTTTCTCCATTATTATTGAGTCAATAAAATCTTCTAATTTCTATGTCATATTCTTGTTTTCTTTTATTCTTTTGTTCTTGATCCAATATTTCATATTGTACCATATAACTTCAACATCTCAATCCGGTGATTGGTGTCACAACAAGTTGTATTAATCCTAACAACCTCTTATAGAGATAATTGATCATGATATCATTTTGTTCTTTTACCGTACTTGCTAGAGAAAAGGGGTCAACATCTGAAAACGCTCATAAGAACCCGAAGGGGATTTTCAGGTAGCACTAGGCAGAGTTACCGAGTGGACTGCTGGGAATCAGTTTTGCATAGCCAAGGCGTTTGATTTCTTCATGCCGAAAGGGAGTAAGAAGACATGGGCTAGAGATGTTTAGAGGTCATGCATAACTCCGAAACATTCGTTCATCTTGTGGTTAGGTGCCCAATCAAAGCTGCTAACCAAGGACAGGCTGCTGCACTCTGATATTGATAGAAATTGTGTCCTTTGCGGTTCACAGGAGGCAACAGTCCAGCATATATTCTTTCAGTGTTCATTCAGTTCCAGCATATATCACCTTTGGAGAGCTAGAAACAAGCTGATTTTTGATGATGTTAGACCACATTCTGATAGTATTGTGAGACGAATCAAAACATATGTATACAAAGTTATGTTCACATTGTATCCTCATGTTTTGACTCTTTAGCGTTGGATCTTTAGATCTTACTGTTTGTACATCTTTTGATCTTGTGAGCCCGAGTATGTCCGGAATACTAGTATATAAGTTTTGATCAATACAAATTTACATTTACCGATCAAAAAAGAAAATAATTTTCTTAGTACAGTACGAAGCGCGTACGAGATTATATTGACCAGGATATTCTAGAGGCATGATAGGTTATCATGCAGATCGACTAAAATTGTACCCGAGCAACAGTCTTAGGATCATAATGCCAACATGGAGGAGGTTAGACAAGAACTAAGGATTTTGCATCCCGAGGATTCACATATTGTAGGTATGAAGCATGAGCTTGCCCTGAAATATCGACTATTTTATATTTAATTCTTGTGTAGCCCACAATTTTGCAATTTTCTAGTCTTGTTTTTGTTTAAGTTATCGTGATGCTTACCTAAAGTGGTCAGAAATTAGTCTTGACGTGTCTTTTCCTCGATTTCACCTTCCTCAACCTCTTCATCAACCAGTGGTAAGAGCTGATCCATCTATTTACACAAGAATTTTACAACCAAATGAAAAATTTCTTATTTTTGCATCTGATGGGCTTTAGCGGGCTTGGGTGGAATATCTTATGTTACAAACGAAATGGTACAAATTGCCATCCAATTGTCCAACTAACGTTGTATAGAGAATATTTTGACAAAGTTCCATCACGTTTCAACAATATTTTTAACATTCGCTGAGGTCTCCATGATACAAGACAAGGTTTAGTTATTTTTGGAACAATATTATTGAATCGTTACTTAATTTTCTCAAAATGTTCATTCTCGATTCATCATTTATTCAGAGAATAGACGATAATTTGTGCTAAATATGAATTTCGTGTCACCTAGGCATGTCTTCCAAGCCAATTAGATGGAGAGCATTGTGATAAAGTTTGGTCACAATTTAAACTTTAAAGTTCAATGAGATTTCGCGACGCAAGGCAAAACAATAATGCTAGATGTACATTTTGCCTTATCATATGGTTGACATTCCTCTCGATGAGGCTCAATTTGAACAGTGACGTTAAAGATTGTTGGAGAAATCAAAATATATGATGATGCCACGGGGAAGAATGCAAAGGAAAATGTCACGTGGACGACTGAAGGTAGTGTGTGGTTATTTTAGCAACAATTAATCCCTTATTTTTCTTTTTTTTATTTTATTAATTATAAACGGTTTTACTTCAGAAGTTCAGTGAGAACAGACACCCCACCCATAAACCGTCCTCTCCGAATCGGCGGACTCCGGTACCGTTATTTTCGTCGCCGGCCGACATATTATATTAGCAGAAAAACTCCAGGTGATATGCCAATTTTAGTTTCGTTCTCCTTTGGCGTTTTTTGTTTAACATAACAGTGTCGTGTAATTCGAATTTCAATATTTACAGGTTGCAGTTTTTTATCTTTGGGTGTTAATAATGCATTTCTAATGTTATTTTATTTAGGTTCTCTATCGTTTATTGATTTTTTACTGGTTTTGTTTACTTGAATATAGTTGGTTTTTCTGAATCTAGTAGAAAACTGTATTTTTAATTTGTTATGAAGATTAATTGAGCTTGAGGAATGTCTGATTGACGTAATACCATGAACATGTTTTAATTTTGATTATTGTAATTGAGGTACAAATGAGAGATATGAAAAAAAGGGGGGTAATTTAGAACTTATTATAGTTTAGTAAAAAAAATCAATTCACAATTTTGTTTAATGTGTGCTGGGGTTATTATCCACTGTGATCATTAGTTAAAAATTTGATATTTTAGCTGTTATTTTATCTTTGCAGAGCTAACAGTTTGTGCCAAAAGAAATGCCTCACAGAACAAGGCCAATGACAGCACTTTTGCTGTTCACTGGACTCAATGCCGTGTTAGTCTCAACGATAACTCCAGTTTATGATTTCGTGTGCTTCCTTCCGTACTGGGAAAGAAGGGTATGTTTCTTGTCTTTGCCTCATGTTCTCAAATTAAAGTGAATACATGGAAGGAGTACAATTACGCTAAATTATATATTGATAAGTTTATCACTGAAATCTACCTTTTTTCTATTTTTTTCTCATTCTTGTTTTTCTCTATTCTCGCTGGCTAAATGTTGTGTTCTGCATTACGTGATTTCAAAAACCGACTATAGGTGATGATTTCTTTTTGTTTTTTTTCCTCTTTTCTATATCAACTTTTCCCCTATACCAAAATTAGCATCCCTCCGGGAGAAGGGGGGGTGGTATTCTTTCAGGTGTAATAGCCTCAAACCTGCAGCTTCCGCCCATGACAGGCCGGTGCTCTGACCAAATTAAACTACAATCTCAGGGGAATAAGGCAGATAATTTGATATTGATAATCCACAATTAGTTGATTCTATTCTATCAAAGTTTTCTGAATTTATCTTACTGGTTTTCAATTTTGTAGAATTGACGTCTACGGTGTCACTGTTGGAGTGATAGGAAGACGGTATTTTTCCTTACAAAGGACCTTTAGCATCTTTTTGTTAGTTTTATTAATACAGAAGTGCAGTTGTACTGAAGTTTAGCTAAATCCAATATTTTTTTGTAGTGAAGATGAGCTATAATTCAATTCTAGAAGTGTTTATAAATGATTTAGCTCCTGTTTGACCCACATTCTTTAAAAATACATTCTTTCAAAACTCATTTTCAATCACACATTTTTCAATAAAATAATATTTTCCATTTCATAAATAACTTTTCCTTACTTTTTAACCATATATTTCACATCATATCACTATTTAAAATACATTCTTTCCTCAATCAAACACACCCTTAAATTATAAATAGATAGTAATGAGTGGGTAGCACTTGTGGATCCCTGGAAATGTGTAAATAAAAAGGGGCTGGAGTGTTTATAAACATGAGCCGAACATAGGCTAAATAACTAGCCATAGTGCATCCTAGGGTCTCTAAAGCTAGTCTATTCTGATACAGCTTAGAACATTTGACTCGAGTCTATCTTGTCTACTAATTACTCGTGATGATCCACACCCTTCACTTTAGAGCTGGGAATTCATGCTGAACTTTTATTTTGTATCCTTATTTATTTTCTATTATTTTTTTATTTGAATTGAATGTAAAGGAAATTAATTTTCACTTTATTCTGGCGTCAGTTGGCATTTCTCTTTTCTGCAGTAAACAGTTCTCATTTTACTTTTTACGTCATTTTCTGTTATGGCTCGATCAACATGGATACATTTTAGAGTTATACACTCATTTTCTGATTACATGATTTCCATCAGAGAGAACATCGGCGCCAGGAGCGTGAAGCTGCATTAGCAAAAGATTCTGGATCAGCATAAGAGATCACAATCAGCAAAAGGTTATTTATGTTGAGTTTTTCTGGGGAAAATGTGGACTTGCTGAAAAGCTGTCATCGATAAAGTCAAGATTTTTCCGAAGGTTTGTGACGTTGAAGATTTTATTAGTTTGATAAGCTGATAGATGATGATGTTAGGAGGTTAAAAGAGTATATGCTGAACGTGTATTTGAGTCCTCTACGGCATGGGATTTCACTTCATTTCTAGAAATGGAGGACATTAAAACAGAAAAAATTTAAAAACTATAAGATCGTAATCATATTTTTGTCATTCGAATTTGTATATTCTAGTTATCCGATATTTCCTTTGTTTTGTATAATCGGTCTCAAGCCTATAAAAAAGAGGAGGGTTGTGGTACGTATTGACATTCAACTTAAAACTTTGTTAAATATTATGCCAAGAATCACAATACTTGTTTGTTGGAGCATCCTTTACTAACATATTGCCTTGAATTCTTTAGTAAATCTAACAATGAACCAAGCAGATTGACGGAAAAGACTCGTCTAGTCAATTTCAAGGTGATCTATGCTTATTAATCTAAAGAGTTCATGGTAGTGTTTTTGGAAAGTTTCTTTGCCCATTAAGCTTGTGTTTTGAGATGAGATAGTCGGCAATAATTGATTCTTGTTTGCCATTCTATCCATCTTTCTCTTAACCGTCGTGTTTTTTTTAATATCTACGTTCTCAACCTTTATATTATGAGCACTTGATAGACAATTTTTGTTCATTGCATTATTGAAAAGTCGAGATTTATTTAAAAAATTCTTAATTTTAATTAAATAACAAAGTATAAATCCCGCCTGAGCCCAGAGGTGATAGAGGTTAGGGGAGTGGGGATGGGAAGGAGGATTGTTACTTTCTTTCTTTTTATATAACTTTTTTACTTTACCATTTATTTTTATTTTTTAATTTTTTTCCATTAAACTTAATTTACCTATTTGACGCATCAAAGTATAAACCGCATAAGCATTTCACATAGTATTTTTGCGACAAAATGATTGAAAATATAAGGGAAATTGAAATGGCAAAAAATTATTTCCTTGAGAACCTCAACTACACAAGTCAAACTCGTGTCAAAGACAAGCAAATGAAAGACTTTCATGAGTTGTTTCATGAGTTGCATATAGCAATGTTCATAAAGACATTTTCAGGTAATTAAATCATACCCAACAATCAAGCAGTTTACCATATCATTCTCTATGAATCATACAAGCACGTCCTTTTATCACCCCCACCGCATTTACGACTCTACACCAACCCAACTTGCTCTAATCCTGTATTTGATCTTTTTTGAAATTAGAGTCTGCGAATTGTTTATTACGATAATAAGCTGAATCCAACCAAATGGAACCTTATCCTTTATAACAAAGAAAGAAAGGTACACGATCTCCCAAATTATTTCTCAAAATTCCCGGACGAGATTTTTTGAACAAAACTTCAATAGGGCAAGAGGTGTAAGCAACATGAAGTGTGACACGACCTCACACATCTATGATGTTTAAGATTAATACAATAAAAATCGTATTAACATTGTTGCTCTCCACATATCTACTTCAAGAACATAAATCTGCTTCCTACCCATGATTCCTTAACCAATAACAAGAACAGAAAGAAAGAAATAAAACACATTCAGCAGAAGAAATTGCATACACAACTTTCAACATATTATGCAACGTACAGAGTTAATGGTGCAGAAATTGTTTGATTCATGTAATGATCCAACTTCTTTACAAACAGAATGCCAGGAATAGAGAAGTTCCAAACTACAGTTAGTCACACTAGTGTTGCATGATAATACAAGTGCAGAACAGAGAACGATACCTTACAGTTAGCAAAGCTATTATGGGTGTAGATTGCTCAAGGAAAGTACCTCATGGCATGTTTGGAAAGTAAGATTGGATAGTCTTAAAGCAGTTTTAACCTTACAGCTAGCAAAGCTATTATGGGTGTAGATTGCTCCAGGAAAGTATCTCATGACACGTTTGGAAAGGAGGATTGGATAGTCTTAAAACAGTTTTAAGGAAGAAAAATAAGCTAACATGTTCTATGCAGTCTTCTCTA
The DNA here is from genome assembly GCA_903798315.1 of Fraxinus greggii. Taxonomy (NCBI): domain Eukaryota; kingdom Viridiplantae; phylum Streptophyta; class Magnoliopsida; order Lamiales; family Oleaceae; genus Fraxinus; species Fraxinus greggii. The sequence goes on from CAIGRK010222317.1 coordinate 6,726, forward strand.
GTGCTCCATACCAAACATACGCGCTGTGTCCTCAATCCAGCAAGTCCGACAATGCCGTCTTTTTAAATGCATTTACCTGACCCAACAGAGCAGTCAATGCTTTATTAGGGAATATATTATCTGCCTTCATCCTCTCGCTGAAACCATATGCAGGAGCCTTGGCATTTATGTAGGCTTGAATGAGTGATTCGTACTGCCTGAATCTTGAGACATACCCAACTTGTCTCATTCTATGAAACATTTTTTCAGCATTGTGGATATCACCTCTCTTAGCATATTGGTCCATAACCGCCATATATGAACTAAACATTGGTTTGCCTCTTCTCTTCTCAGCAGCCTTGTGCAGTATGGAGTCAGCCTTTTCCACTTCTCCAGCATCAATATAAAGCTTCACAAGTGCGTCCCAAGTCAGTGGTCCAATGGTAGAACCACTTTCTGCCATTTGCTTCACAAGGTCCTTTCCTTTTGCCAACATCTTATGTTGTGCATAAACTTTAAGTAGAACAGAATAATGTTTTGCAGAGGGACTTTTTACTTTTTTTACCAATGTATTAAAAACTGCTTCTGCTTCTTCAATTCTCTTTAGCTTTCCCCAAGCTTCAATGGCAGCTGTACACTCGTCCAAACGTGGATTAGATTCACAGAATCTCCAGATCCGTTCAACTTCATCAGTCTTTCCAAGGGCTGCATAAAGAGGAAGCAAAGGCCGGCAAGCCCAACGATTTTTCTCTATATTGTCTCCTTCCATCTCTTTCAAGACGGCCTCAGCTCTATCTTTTAGGCCACCAGCGACATAGTGCCGTGCCAATATGGATTGAATTTGGATGTTAGGCTCCATCCCCTCAGCCTTCAGTGTCTCGACAATTTGTTCCATCCCAGCAATGTCATTGGATTGCCCTTTCGCATCAATCAAGACTTGGTAAGTGAAGAGGGATGGCTTGATACATTCTTTCTCCATTAACAACAAAACATCAGCTATTTTCTTCTTGTCAACCCGCTTGTAAAGTAGTAGTAACTGATTGCAAGCAAAGCACGTCACAGGAAATTCTAGATCCTTCATTTTATTGAAAACCTCCTCAGATTTCTTCACGTGGCTTAGAGAAACACAATTTGCCAATAGAGTTCGATAGATAAGTTCACTTCTGAAAGATTCAGGAATGTGCTGAATGTAGCTTTCTGCCTTGTAGACACCACGTACTTTGGCAATTAAATCAAGACGGGCAGCATAATCTCTCTCACCGAAGTCGAGAAGCTTTTTAGACTCTAACCACTCTGACAGCTGCAAAATGTGAAAATTAGAAGCGTTTGATACCCAGAAAGAAAAGGAGACTCCTAGATTAAAATAAAACTTAATCTAAAAGGAAACCCTGCCAATTATTAGAAGCTACGGGTTCTGACTCAACAGCTATATTAGAAAAAAAGATGAAGCTGAAAGAAGAGGTGCAGGCTTGAAACAAAATCAACTCATTTCCACCTCATCCTCACTGATGGTGTCATGGCCAATGAAACATCAAGATGCAGTCTTCTTTTTTTTTCCCCCTCACATCTGGACTACTACAATAGGAGAATATTCAAGAAGCAGAATCCTATGAAGCCTTTGGTGAAATAAAATGCACTTGTATAGAACGAGCCACTTAAACATAAGTTAAACACATCCAGAAAGGCCAAGAACCTCACTTGATTTCCTTGGTATGGAACTCTGTTTTAATTTAAAGAATCATGGACAACTTATCATAGATTTACTATTGGGCACTAAACTTCCACAACTAAAGAGGTATATGGTACTGAAAGCAGATAGAAAAACATAAATGGGGGGAGAAACAAGACTATAGAATTTGAAATTGATTGTCTAAGAGCACCTCCAAGAAGGCCTTTAAACATAAGATGACCTCTATTTTAAAAAGTCAACCCGTAAAATCAAGCTTCAAGAAGCTCTTCAAATTAACATTTTAAAATAATTTCGATAGCCAAACCCGCTCTCTATAGTTAAATACATTCAAAGTATTTCAATTTTTAATGGAGAAAAATTATATAAGAATTTGAAGGGAAGCAAGTTCAAATAAAAGATATGAAAAAATAATAAACATTTTTTAAGAATAGTAAAATTAAGTGTTAAAGATAAAGAGCGTGTGGGAGTACTTAAAAATTTTTCCTCCTTAAATTTATAGATGTTCTCTAAATTAAGAAAATATGCTCTCTAGAAATAGAGTCTCCTAGAAATACTCTAAATTTATATCAGCCAGTTAATAACATTGTCATGAAAAGCCCACTTGACAAGGTTAACATTTTATTTAGAAAGAATGACGCAGCACTATAATAGAGTGTATATATTCAAAACGTTTCCATAAAGATGGTGCATCTCTTGCAATTCCAACTTTAAAGACAGAACTGCATGCAACTAAGAATCATTTTAGCAGACCTATAACAACCATCCTAGCAAAGAAAATGTTAATTCACCAAATTAAGTAACAACAACAATATGAAGGAGAGAGCATTTCCAAAACTTGCAAAAATTAACATACAAGAAATTCATTTTTACAAGATGAGTATAAACTACAGAGTCTGAGACTATTGACAAAGAAATTAAAACTGAAACAAGCTGATATAACTGCACAGTGTGAGTTTTTCAAAAGGTATACATTATCAACACCTCACCAAATCCCTCAATGAAGCACAAGTGCACAACCACATGGTCAAGTTACACCAACATAGAAGTCACAAAATATGATATCTAACAGAACATAAAATAAACGTCAAGGCCTATAGCGAAACCTTACTAGGCTAATGACCTGGGTACGAGCCTATTTTTGGTGGAGATGGGTTAAATTCTTTGATCCCCTTTAGAAAGAAAGAAAAAGGGGGAAAAAAAGACAGAACAAAAAATTAAAATAAGATTTAGGTTTACCTAGACCTTAATTCTTCAAAAAAAAAAAAAACAAAATCAGCAAAATAGATTGCTTAAGAAAGAAGATAAAGCACAAAATCACCTAAAGAATGTCATGGGAATATATCCCAACCTCAAAAACAATAAACGAATTAAACCTTGTAATATGCAGTCAATTTTTACATGGAGATGCTAAAATAATTAGATTACATTTGATTACAGGAAGTGCTCCTGCTCCATGGAACAATTAAATCAGGAATTAATCTAAGCGAGTCAACTTCTATCCAGTATACAAGAGCATCAGAACAGAGTATAAAATGCCTGCCAAATAGTTTCCTAATGACTAAATCTGTTTAAAAGTTCCTTCAGTTGTATTAACAAACAGGGGGTTCAGACTCTTAAGGGAGAATTAGCGAAAAGACGAGAAAATGACTGAGAAAAAAAAAACTTTGAAACGGATTTTGGGATTGAGTATCAGGGCTAACATCACTGAAGTGGTCTCCTACAGATCTCACATCAAAACATTATTTATGGAACAACAATACAAAGGTATTAAGGAAATCAGTGAAAACATAGTGAAGGCAACCTTGCTAATCCTGACAAATGCTTATAGAGAGTCCAACAAAATTATTGCTAGTTGTATGGTGTTGAGTGTAGAAAGAAACAGGAAAGCCAACATATATGCACTGAACAGAACAAATGATATGCAGTAACAAGACTAAAGTAAATCACCTGCAAGGCCTTGCCATATAAACGCCGTCTCCTCAGAGTAAGCATGGCTAACACCACTTCTAACCGGGTAACTTCATTGCCTTCTGCAACCCATTTATCCAAAAACTTGCCAAGAGAAGAAGCTGGAGCACCTAAGATAGAACGGGCCAATGCTGAAGTACCCATCTGTCTTGAAGATACCTTCTCAGCAACAATGGTCTCATTATCTAATACCTCCAACTCATTTTGTGTCCCTTGTATGCCGTCTTCTGAAGACTCCTCTTCAGATAGCTCTGGCCCAGAAATTAGTTCATCGTCATTCTCATCTCCACCATTATCTTCTAGAATGGCACCAGAGGCAGTTGGACCTTCAAGTTCAGAGAAACCTTCCTCCAAGTCTTCATCTTCCTCTCCATTCTTATCAGCCTGTGAAGAATAATGACGAACTTCGATGGATAACTTCCGAAAATTAGATGATTTGTCATAGAATCTTCTAAATGAATGGAATCCATCAGATGGCATTTCTTGGGGTTCAATAAATTCAGCCTTGTGATCATCCAAGTAACATCTTGCTAGGTCTGTTTTAGCACAGCAAATTCGAGAGGACCCTATGCCAAATCCTCGATTCCTGGGAGCAAAAAACGTGTGCACATAATAATTTCACAGGATTTAATTGACTGCAAGACAACTAAATCAACAATCTTATTACATTCTCCACACATAGTTTTGCAAAACTTGAAATGGATTGGCATAACATGTTAATAACTATTTGAAGACAATAATTCCTAAGTATCTTAATTTTACACACCATTCGTCACATCACGATAAAAATTCAGCAACACCTAAAATTTTATTTTATTTATTTGTTCACATGTTTTTTCCTTTTTCTCTTTTCCAATCTAAATCCATCGACCACTGAAACCAGAAATTCACTTTGACCTTCACACTAATGTACATAAGCATGTGCTGAATGTGTACACACATACTCCATAGAATAGTCCCAAAAAATAACAAATAATTGCACATACATACAAATACATGTATATTATACATAATCACATACATATACTATGTATGTGTGTGTGTGCGCGCCCGCGCGCGCAGGAGTGCTGGCAAAACAAAATATTTGATAGGAACGGAAACTCGACTAGCTAAATTTCAGAGCTTTATGGAATTGAAATAGAAAATCGGTACACAAACAAGTGCAGACTCTGTATATATATACATTCATGTACTTAACATATTTAATATACACACCCACTATATATTTGCAGATCTGTCAGATGGAAAACCACTTCGCGATAGAATAAAAAATTGCAGCCAAAAAATAAAAATAATCAAAAACTATACACAAACGATTGCGCATATATACAAATACATACATATATTTTGAGTATGTGCGCGCAAGAGTATAAAAGAAAGAATTACTTGGTAGAAATGGAGACTCGACGCAGCGCCCACATGCTGAATTTCAGATATTTATGGATATAATGAAGAAAAAATTTGGAAAAAAGTACGAGTGAGGGACTGAGCTGAAGAAGGAAGAGTCTTAAACCCTAAAAACCCGAACCATAGAAGTGTAAATGTTGCAAAATGGTGTCTTGAGTTTGAATAATGTCATACAGTACCCTGACGTTTGTAGAGTTATGATATTTCATTTAGGTCCTTAAAATAGTATTTTCATTTATGTGTTTTTCTAATTTTTTCGAGTGTATCTCTTCGAGCATACCAAATAAGTTTGTAATTCGTTAACAAAGAAGGAAAATGAAATTCGTTTCATTCTCGTTTCTTTTTTTGGGATTAGATTACGATTTTCTTTCATTTTTTAATCAATACTTATAATTTTTGTGTTATACTTAGCCCATATTTAAGTCATACTAAAATTTGTATTATCATTTTCTACTCATTTTCAATCATACATTTTTAAATAAAATAATATTTTTTATCGCATCAATAATTTTTCCTTCTTTTTCAACCACACATTCTCCATCAATCTACTACTTCAAAATACATTCTGTCAAAATAATGTGGCTCAAACACACATTTAACCTCGGTACAAAATATTTATTTGGCAAAAAATATTATTAATTTTTTTCACTAATGTAAAATTATTAAGGAGGAAATTTCACAAAATATCCACTTTTTGTGTCCATTTGCAAAAATGTCCATCATTGTAAAAATGTCCATTTTGAAAGAATTTTGACCAAAATATTCTTATTAACAATTTATAATTCCACATAAACAAATATATTGACCAATTAAGGTATAAAAGAAGTGGGCCAAGTGGCTGCTACATATAGAGAGGAAATACGTGTGAATAGCACTTTGGAAAGGCCATAATTTCAGTTTGGCCTTTGACCCAGAAATAGCATTTAAAAAAAA
>CAIGRK010222325.1:0-12573 GCA_903798315.1 Fraxinus greggii
TCCACAACAAGTCGTTGTAGTATAGTGGTGAGTATTCCCGCCTGTCACGCGGGTGACCCGGGTTCGATCCCCGGCAACGGCGAGTTTTTAGTCACTTTTGAGAAAATTCTTCATTTTTAATATATTATAGAGTAGCAGATCTGTGACAAAGAACTTGTCGTAGTACAGTTGTGAGTATTCTGGCTGTCATGCAGGTGACCCAGGTTCGATCCCCGGCAATGGCGTCCTTTTTTTTTTTTTTGACTTTATTTTCATTTAAGAAACTTGCTGCGCTGTTTGGCTGGGTTGAGAAAAATTAGAAAATGGTCTCAAAAAGGGGGAAAAATGCATCTTTAAATTTTATTTCACCGAACTGCGAAACGCATGGTATTTCGATGAATAAAGCAAACAAACTAGGTGAGCCTGAGCCTACATAAAAAAAATAAAAATAAAAAAAATTCGAGGACCAGTATATCGAAACCATTAAGGACTCCAAGTATCAATATCTCAATAAAACGACTTAATGATCTTTACGACACTACGTTAGGTACAATATATCATATAGTTTTAATACATAGTTTAATTTCATAAATTATACTCAAAGTGTCATTTGTAATGTATAAATTTAATTTTGCTATACTTAAATTTCTTTGAGAATATATATCTCGTATTTTTGTCTATAGAGTTTATTATTTGTGTCGAATTGGATAAGATTTTCAGATAGTAAATATTTGTCCAAGTGGTTTAAGTTGTTAAATGTTTACACTAATGGGGTGGTTGGCCAAAGTTGGACATTGAGTACGAGGACAAATGGTTTATCCACTTGCATTAGTTGGTAAATATGTTTTGAGCATAGGAGTGAAGTGGCCAAATGTCAGGAATTTTTAATTATTTGTCATCAAGATGTTATCATGTGTATGGATGAAAAGGAAAGTGTCCACAAATGTTGATCTGATTCTTAACTGACATCAGTTTTAACAAAGAAGAAAGAAAGTTAAATTCTTATTCATCCTAGCGAACACCGGCCAAATTCTTAGTGGGTAATTGGTGTGTGAATTTAGTGCTAACACCATTAGGACAAAGTGCATCTACCACAATATTTTTCTCCCCCCAAATTGTACTATAAATTCGATCAACTTCCAGAAGTGAATTCACAACTTGTTTCACTATAATACACAAAAATGGATGGTTCATTCAAAGTTTTCTACATTCTAGTTTTGCTTGTGATTGTTGGTACTGTAAGTGGCGCAGGGCCTTGCGGCAAATCCACTCCAGACGAAGAGGCCATGAGCTTAGCACCTTGTGCAACAGCAGCGCAAGATATCAATGCTGCTGTTCCAAGCAGCTGCTGCGCGCAGGTGAAGAGAATTGGGCAGAATCCCAGTTGCCTTTGCGCTGTTATGCTGTCTGATACTGCTAAGAGTTCTGGTGTTAAGCCAGAAATTGCCTTGTCCATTCCCAAGCGTTGCAACTTTGTAAATCGTCCTGTTGGCTACAAATGTGGACGTAAGCTACAATGAGCGATATTTTAACTTCTTTCTTTCTTTTTTTTTTCATTTTTTCTTTTTCACTTTTCTGATTCTGAATTTTAACTATTCTCTTTGCAGCTTACACACTACCTTGAATGGATCAAGAAACATTGGAGTGGACAGAAGCTATTAGCTATGTAAGAAGCCAATAATTGCTGTTCTAGTAGTGATTACAGCACATAATAAAAGCAGCTATGCGCTGCTATAATTCTGCATCTCCGTAACAATTTATCAGACTTTGTTCTGTTGATCTAAGTACCACCGGAAATGTGTTGAACTATTGCTACATTATTGAATATTTTAATGCTATAAACTCTCTGAAGTGAATACAATAAAACCAGTTTTATATTTATGTTCAATCAATCATTGACTATGAGCAGGCCCTCTAGAAGCTTGAACTAAGGTTCTTTTGATTGAAAGAATGGAATTGGGTGGAAAGAAGATAAATTCTAGAAAATTGAATTGCTTAGAACTTATTTCACGGGGAATTATCAATTAATTGTGTTTGATTGGTATAATTTTTCACCTGTAAAATATTGAAATTTTGGATCTTTTGGTGTTCGTTTAACTTTGTTTTCCATGAAAATTGTCCATTAAAGAGATATAATTTCTTACAATTTGAGATATAGTTTGTTTCCATTGTAAAAAAAATATTGCCTAAAAAAACTTTTCCCGCGAAACCCATGGAAAAGCTTTTCCTCAAAAATCAAGTAAATGTGAAAAACTAATTTCATGAAAAATGCAGTCAATCAAGCATGTAAAAATGTGAAAATGGAATAATTTCCTTCTTTCATGAAAAAAAAGTCAAATCAAACGGGGCCTAAGATTTAATAACTTAATTGAGACAAAAGACACGTAGACAGAACCGTATTAATTTTTTATTGACTAATTGTCATATCACCATTAGGATTTCCAACCCTTATTCTCATCCTAAATAATCACCCTTTAGTTCATCAGGCAAGATGTTGTCCTGATCTTTTAGCCAAATTTCATGTTGATTATTGAATAACCTTATGTTTAAGTTGGTCATTAAACTTTAACGTTGTTTCAAGTTGATCATTTAGCTCGTATTGGTTAGTTTGATCAACAGATTAGTGATGTGACCGCCTGTTATTTGTCAACCAATTTGCCACATCAACTTTGCATTATTCAAACTATCAAATATGGAAGCACGCGTGATCAAAATGTAGTTTAATAATAGTGAAAATGGTCTTTTTAACCCCACCCGGACATGAAGTACTCAACCACTAACCCTAAATGTGTGAATTTCTTCTTCTGAGGTCCTTTCAGCCGTGGAACACAATCCCAAATCGTGGATTTCTCGGTTTAAAAATTAACAAAAGGAAAATAGTAAAATCATCATACATATTCCAGTATATATTTATGTATTAAAATGAATGGGAAGATGTGTCTACACAAGACATGTAACACAGGCTACTGCAATTTCCATGGAAGGCAGTGCAGCTTGGAGCAAGATCCAACCCAAGCATCTGTACATTCTCCACTACCAGAAGAACCAGCAGCTCCATCACAGCACTGACAAACCACTCCAAGAGTTGCAAAAATCTTCGAGTACCCTATGAATCATTACATAAAACTGATCAACAAAATTATCCCGACTTCTAAAATCAATTATGGATGAACTGGAAGACGCTAAACAGTATTAAAGTAGAAAAAGAAGTTGGAAATACAATGGAAACAGAAAAAAGGAAGAGTACGGATTTTTACTTTGTTGTGGTGGGAAGGACAGTGGCCTAGCTTCTGCACTTGTAGTCTCTTGAGATGCAAAACTGAAAATAACAAAAACCAACACTAAAGATGGACAAGGCTTAAACAAAGCCATTCTCTTCTGCTTCAATTTGATTGTTAAATGAGAATTGTAATGATCAAAGTGGTGGGATGGTCGGTAGTGTCCTGCGTTTTTAAGTTAGTTTAAGATGTGGTCTTCGTCCAAGGTAGAAAGTCGGAACGTTCCATTTGATTTAAGCTTGTGAAATAAGCTTGAGAAATAAATTTGTCCCATACTGACGACAAAGAGCCCGAGCCCCACGCGTCAACTACTCATTTTCATTGACAGCTTCTATTTGTACAAATTAACGAAGTAATACTTTAAAAACGCGCAGTTCAATCCTAACAACACCTAGATAGAGGTGAATAAACGTATAATGCGGATTTAAAAATATTAACGAATTAAACAACAAGAAGTCACTTTTTAATTATTTTCTAGATGATTAAATATGCAAGTCAGTTTAATCCTAAATTTGAATACCGCAATTTATATGATCAATCAATAAATAAAGTGAAAGCTGTAAATCAACATCAGGATGATTACGGAGAAACCCAACTGAGAAAAACTCCGAGCACTTTGCCAGTCAATCCACTATAAATGATTTTAACAACTTACAGTCTATCAGACTATACGACCCGTACTATTTGACCTCCCGACTGCACTCCTTAAATCTCTTCCTGGATCATGTGCTCCCCTGCACCANTCAATCAATAAATAAAGTGAAAGCTGTAAATCAACATCAGGATGATTACGGAGAAACCCAACTGAGAAAAACTCCGAGCACTTTGCCAGTCAATCCACTATAAATGATTTTAACAACTTACAGTCTATCAGACTATACGACCCGTACTATTTGACCTCCCGACTGCACTCCTTAAATCTCTTCCTGGATCATGTGCTCCCCTGCACCAATCCTTAGCTGCTGTTGCCAAAGCTCTCTATGGAATTTGCTATCCTGCAGCACTCCTAGCCTCGTGGAATCGTTTATCTCCCGTGAATCAATGAAGACCACCTTGTTCTTCACAGAGTGGAACTTCAGTCAGGTATCGATCTTCAGAAGTCTGACGATGTGGTAGAAAGAAATATTTAGTATTTGAATTGTAAAAACGATGTTTTTCTCACCAAAACTATATTACATAATGAAGGTTGGAAGAATGAATATGTAGAATTCTCTTCGATGAAGCTCTCTCAATGATCAACCCTCTTATTTCAAGTTCAAATGTGTTTTGATATTTATAAGTATATTAGAAAAGTGATGGGTTAAGAAAAAAAACCTTTAAATAGCGAATTAAAAATTTTTCGGACAACACTATCGCTCGAGCGAGGGCTCAGCGACAGTCGAGTAATAGGCTGTCGCTCTAGCGAAAAAAGGCGACAATCGAGCGACAGATATTCTGTTTGTAACGCTCGAGTCATGCCATGACGACAGTCTAGCGAAAATCCACGCCGTATTTTTCTTCTTTTCCCATATTTGAGCCCTAAACCTAAACGATTTATTTTCATCTAATAGCACATAACTCCTTAACTTTTTACAATATTTACAGTTAAGTCACTTTCATTTACAGAATTGCCAATTACATAATTAAAAACCTAACAATACTATTTTTTTTAACGATTATTTTTCTAGATTTTATACCAGTACATGTGAGAATAGGATGACAAAACCAAAACAAACTAACAGCAATTTTAAATTAAACCGGATCTTTTGCCTTTTGTATATATATAAATGAAAAAAATGCTTTCTCAACTTGACTGCACCCATTTAGACGCTTACAATATTTGTAATTGAATTTGTTGAAATGTTAATCTTATTTGTTGATATATTGATACTCATCCACCCAAAGTATAGCAGTATTTGTGGTCCAAAAAATATATATAAACAAAGGGGAAATGGAAATTATTACCAAGCACACATTTTCCCCAAATATATAAACTGTAGTTGAAACCCACACACAAAATAGAATAAGAGGTAAATACAAAATACGTCTCTTTCTATGAACAAGTCTAAATGAAATCTGAGCCGTCGCCAAAATGCTGCAGATCTGGATGTGTCCCATCACCACCAGGCCTCCTTGGGTTTCTGCAAAGAAATTTAGCATTAAAAACAAATAAAAAGAACAAGAGAAAACAATGCACATATATGCAACTCTCTAAGCACGGTTTAACATACACCAAGGAACAAACGTGCTCTCCAACATACACCCATGAACAAACGAGCTCACACTACATCCTACCCAGAATATCCAACATACACCAAGGAAAAAACGAGTTCAGACTGCACTATAACCAGAATTTATCCAACATATGCCAAGGACAAAACAAGTTCACACTAATCTACCCAGAATTTATCAACTATACGAGAGTAATGTTGAAAATAGTAATTCCAATAAATCAGTCAGTTCCTTATAGGTCAGTTTTAAGTTTTGTCTACCATATCTAGAACGTCACCTTTAACAACTTAATGTTCTCTCTGGGGAACTATAAAAACCTCATTCAGAGTAGGTAAATGTAATTTAGAAATTAAGGTTCTAGATAAAGACCTTTAACTATTATACCAAGCGTCTTTTTTGATCAGATATGATTATGAACAAGAATACTAGTATTTCAGGAATCCTGTAAAGGAATTGCTTCTTATTCAATGATTAAGAAGATCGAAAGATGAAATTAAGATGAGAAAACAAAGTTCAATTGCAGAAAACCATCAACTGGAACCAAGAAATGTTAACAATATTGAATGGTGACAAAGTCATCCTTATCAACAAGGATTGTAATTTGGATATAATCATGTTAGCAGTCAATAATTCAGTAAAAACAGGTTCTAACCAAGCTTATAGAATTCAAATCTAAAGGATAATATTGTACTTTGTGGCCCACATGCTTATTAAATGGAAGTAATGGATGTTGAGCACATGCCCATCAAATGATATCTACTGCACTCCTCAATTTAAAAATGCAATGCTTGAAGATAGATAAAATTAATTAGCGAAAATGAGAAAGATCCAAGAGAATTTGGGATCATGCACTACAATCATGGATGTATAAATGCCTCGAAAGACAAGGTGGAAACTGGAAAGACACTATTAGTACGTAACAGACGTACTGACTTCATACATTGTCAGTCTAGAACTCATTGAGCCAAAAAAATTGTATTATACTCTGATTGACCATACAAGTTCATGAAAAAATCGAATATGTATCAAAATACCTAACAAAACGACCGGGCTCAAAACCTGGAACATCAGGGGGGCCAAAAGGATCAAAGTGGGCACCAGGCGGAACAACCCTGCATTATTAGATTAATCAACACCCGACAACACAATAAATTTTAGAAAACACTACACACACAGATGGACGCAAGCATGAGAGAGAGAACTCACGGTTGACCTCCTGGCAAACCAGGCACACCTCCTCTATTTCCTCCAAAAAACCGGGGATCATGTGGCCCTGCATGCCACCATAAGAAATTACAAATCTAAACAATTATTGTTGTTGTAATTGTCAATCAGATATGAAACAAGACAACTTATGAACCTATGAGCATGCTTCCTCCACCAAAATCACCCCTACAAAAAGTTAAAAATCAAATATAACAATCAACAACTCCTCAAACACAGAGACGCGAGTGAAAAAAAATCATATTATGCATCACAAAGTAAGAAAGCTAAGAAACCTTGATGGATACATTCCAGCACCAGGCCCAGGAAAGAGATCGCTGCTGCCAGAACCAGGAAGCGGAGGAACAATAACTCTATATTGCAGAGAGAGAAAAGAGAGGATGATTAACCTCATGATATGATGATCATAACCATTAGATATATGAACAAGAAGATGTCAATAATTCATTTCTTCAAAAAGGTTACAGATCAGTGTCAGCGTTATCTAGCACCAAAATCACATATTAAGTTATTAGCTAATAACTACTTTTTCTTGGAGTAGTTACTTCACGTTCCGAAAGCATCAAAGAAGGCAGCCAAAATTAATTAAAACTCAGGATACATTTCTTGCACAGTAGAATTTTAGATGTCTTGGCAGCACAACATTCTTATGACAATGCTTTCCAAAAATGCAATTGGTTTTTTAGCACCAAGATATCCAACATCAGCTATAACTCTCAACAAAAGACTAGACTAGAATTAACTTCTACCAAGTTACATACCAAAGCATAAATCCTAATAATAAAAACCCAACCCTTATCGTGCTTTTGAGTATCCTGCTTTTGGCACCTCTAGATACCAAGAAATGACATGCCTTCTATTTTCCCCGTTCTTTTCTCTTCAGAAGTCCCTAAACTCCAGTGGCAGATCCAGGGTTTGTTCTTAAATATAGGGGCTATTGCAGATTATTATTTTCTCCCCTGTTTCTCTATTTAAGAAACTCACCAAACCATATTCAGGAATGCTAACATCTGGAACGTCTACAGAATACAGCAATAGTATTCATTCAACTAGAAGTTTGCACGGATGATAAAACCAAGAAGCTTTAGCATGGTGGAATTCCAAATAACAAGAACCTATATTCCCATTCTTATAACAGTTCAGTTTGAATTGGTAACTTCAGGACAAGTAGAACACAGCATAACCACCCCAACCCCCACCCCCCAAAAAAAAAATTAATAATAAAAAAAAATAAAATAATAATAATAATAAAAATTGTCAACTATATCTAAGGAAACAAATTACCTATCAAACTGGCCCATCTCCCACTAATAAACTTGTCCAGCCCATCTTAATAGAAATAGATCAGGCAAAAGATCTTATGGAATTCTTCCCCAGTTGGGGGAGGGAAGACGAAGAACTCTGACTATTACACCATTTGTTTTCAATATTTTCCATGTATTCTAACTTGTTTTAACTAATTTTTACGCCCTCCATCCCATAAAAAATATTACCTTATTTACTCTCTAATAGATGAATATAAATATAAAGCAAATAGTCATTTTCAATGATGTGACTAACACAGCAAAGACATTTTCCAAATTGTCAAATGCTACACTGACATTAAATTGGGTAAAGGGATTCTAATCAAAATAATGTTATATAGCTAGCTCCAGGCAACAGCATATATTTATGAAAAAAGACTAAGCTTAATTATTTTAATAGCAACACGTGCTTTTTTATATCTCCCCGTAAAAGGAGGGTAAAAAACAAGACACAAATTTATTATGCAATCAACAATTACCCTGAAGGATGAGGAAAAACATAAGGATTGTCGGGGTCGGAAACTCCAATGCTAGATCGGTCTCTGTCGTCTCTCAACCCCTTATCAGAACTGCAAACAGAACTCCGCAATCAATACAAACAAGTAAAATAGGAATATCGAATATATTCTACAAAACCACTTTGACATAAGCAATTTAATAAATATACTTTAGCACTTTCAGCTTTTACGTGAGCCAAATAAGAAAATTTCATTTAAATTAAAACATCTACAATCATTCGATGCATGTATTAGATGATATTTAGAGCAATCAATTTACATTAATACAAATAAAATACCTTGATGATTGAGCAGATGGCCTTGCAGCTGAACATTGCAGTTTAGACAAGAGTTCTTTATCAACATCTGCTACCAGGTTCCTCAAATTCTTGAAACTGTAATTTACAATAGCATTCCCTTCGGCATAGTCACTAACACTAGAAAATAACCAAAAACAAAATAACTATTACTCAAACGCAGCAAAATTCAATAAAACAATTTCATAATAAGATTCAAACATTTTTTTCCTTCTAAGAGAGAACATTGAACCTACTTGATTTCAAGATGGAGAGGTTCGGAATCACCTTCCTTCAAAGCATCAACAAGCAATTTATTGTTCATCACTAGACACTTCACTAGAACTTTTTGTGCACCCTGGTCGGGATTAGAGTATACAAATGCATAATTATCCTCAACTTCATTCCAATTCTCAAGTCCCACCTCATCTACAGAGCAAAAAAGACGTATATTTAACAAAATTCACATGTGGAAACGCAAACAAATCCATTAAATACTTTGTGTGGAAGCCTGGAATTAAGGCGCTACAGAACTAAATTCGGAACTTATTGTGTTCAAAATCAAATTAGATTTTCACGCTCCTCAACGTAACGTGTAATACAATTAGGTAAAAATATGCAGAGAAAAAATGAAAAATAACCAAAAAGGGAATTTCTTTATTATTCAAAGTGCTTACCAGTGGAAGCGGAGGAGAGGACGTCGTTTACAAAGGCGGAGGGACCTGTTGAGTGGAGGATGAAGCCTGCGGAGAGGAAAGAAGCATGGATGGCAAAAGCCACCTTATCGTGGGAATTCCGGAAAGTCGGTCGTGCCTCCCTGATGACCGCCATAACAGACTGCTCCGTCGCCATATTTAATTCAGTACGAGGAGAGGAGGAGGAGATGTCGATTAAGAAGAGCGCGAACGTCGGTTGAATTTTTGAGAAATCGATTTCCGTGCTTTATTCCTAAGCTCGAATATACGAGAAAGCGAAAGGGGGTTCGTATGTCTCGAACAGATCTGGAAATGGTTTGTGTAATTCATCATATACAATTATTTTTTTATTTTATACACAAGTTGCAAAATCCTTAATTTAAGAGTTGTGCTACACGTACAGCCCATCTTACCGAATATTTGACAGTGTGCTGACGTGGCGATAATTTGAAAATGTCAATATCTCATATACCAAAAAACAAAAAAAAAAAACAAAACAAAAGGAAAGGCAGCATTTGAAACTCTTGTGGAACCCTCCATTCATTTTCAACCTGTTTGAAACTCAGCTGAGGAGCAAAAATGTGCGATTGTGAGAACCCATTTCATGATGTCGACAATGTGAACTCCGTCGTCGTCGACCCGATGGTGGACGAATTGTTGCTACCCCTATCCATTGCGAACCCTATTCGAGACGGAGGTGCAGAATATAGGCTTACAGGGTACTTCGACAATGGCAGTAACTTGGGTAATGGCTTCTTAACCTTCGTTTGATTTGATGAAAAAAGATGCTGTGCCTTAATTTTTTTTATTCTTCAACCCGTAAAAATCATGTGCCAAAGGTTTCGATCAATTATTTTTCAAGAACCCAGTTCTTAGACTACATTTTCCAGAGAGTTTTGGTGTGGGTGTCGGTGTATGTGAAAGAGAAAGGAGAGCTTTTGAAGAAGAACAGCAATTTGATGTATCTTTTGGAGATGGAAATTTCAGTGAATGTGCGAGCTTTGAGCTGGTAACTTAAGATTACCCGTG
The DNA here is from genome assembly GCA_903798315.1 of Fraxinus greggii. Lineage (NCBI taxonomy): Eukaryota > Viridiplantae > Streptophyta > Magnoliopsida > Lamiales > Oleaceae > Fraxinus > Fraxinus greggii. The sequence goes on from CAIGRK010222325.1 coordinate 10,514, forward strand.
AAGGACGTTCATTCATCCGAACCATTCTACTTAGTTTTTGTGCCAACTATTCTAATTAGTTTTTGTCAATATTAGGTATGAGAATATGTGCAATGCATTTACCAAGTTAGCTGATTTGGTAGCACATGACACATCGCGATCAGAGGAAATTATTGAGTGGATTGAATTTAAAACGAAAGAGTCATCCATTTTGTAGTCCAGAATTCAGATCTCACACAACTATGATGAAGCAGAAATGTTTGCTAGCGGAATCATCTTCGACACAAAACTATGTATCTAACTATTATGTGATTATTTCTATTATTTACTCAGTTGGAAAGAAGCAAATAAGTATGAATGAGGCCTACCATTTTTGTGTGCTTAAATCAGGCCTACCACTTTCTGATTTTACTTTCCTGTTACATTTTGTTGGAGGACCAAAACAAAGTTTTCGATTTCCTTTTAACTGGTAGGGACGTTTTACTTTTATAGGATTTATTACAAAGCAGGAACATTTTACTTTCTGATTCTGATGTTTACTTCTAGAGGACCAGAACAAAGTTGTCGTTCTCTTATGTTTGAAGATCGAACAACGCATTATGTACTTTATAACCGTCCATTTGTTGAACAAAAAATAAAGACATGTTGCAACTTTGGATTTATCAGGTGGCTTATGCATTTTGCCATTAACATTCAGCCATTCCATTGTCATTAACATACAAATCTCTCAGAAATAACGTATTCAATCACCTTCCCATTACATCGAAGTTCATACAACATCTTGTGAACCTCGTTTCCCCTTGCGCATTGTTATGATGTTGAGGGAAATTCCAATGTCTTTTTTATCGGCCATTTTGGCACACGTTTCTAATATACGTGACAAATCATCAATCAGTTCACTACAATCGGTGATGATACTTGATTGACCTTCATCTTGGCACGGATATGCTACGTCGAGAGAAGATTTATTCCAATCGAAAAATCGACATACGTAACTGGTACAGCAGTGGAACAAACGACCTTTGTTCTCGGTTAGTTTTTCCACCTCCATCCATTTAACATAGCATTGGCCGCATTTTGGACATCTTCTCTTTCCGGGGCAATCTGATAACATGTACCCTAGTCGTCTACATGAATGACAGATCCCTTTATTCCTTCCAGCCATCAAAGAATTCTAAAAGAAAAACGAAAAATAACCACATGAATAACGAAAACTGAACTTCAAGCAGTGTAAACATCTACACATAATAGAAAATTCCACACAAACTGAACCAACTGTTATTATAATTCGGATTCAGTCGATAACATTCTTGCAAAAATTAGATCGCATTGAACCATGCCGAAGAGTAATAGACATGCTTTCCGAAAAAATTATACAAAAAAAGCACTATATATACAACAAAATCATGCAAAACTTCATGGACGCAACAAAGTAATACATGCTTTCCGAAAATGAATAATATTAACATCACTCAAACCCAGTTTCTTCTAAAGTTCATCGAGAAAAATTTTAGCGCCGAGGTGTGGGACAAAGGAATTAACATTAAGATGTCTCTCACGCACGAAATAAAAAGGGACTAGCTACTACACTGGAGAAACTAACCTGGAGAAAGTAAACGTGCCGGCGAAATTTCTTCGACCCGAGGGGAGTCTCTTCTTCACTGGAGGTACCGGCGAGATTCCAAAATTTGGTGCAGATTGGGAGAGGGGAGTGTAAGTTGAAAGTGGGTATGATTTTGATTTGGAGAAAATCGGAAGAGGGGAAGTGTGAGTCGAAAGTGGGAGCCGCGTTTGACTTGGGGAAAATCGGGAGAGGGGAAGTGTGAGTTGAAAGTGGGAGCCGGTTAGGGTTTGAAAGTCGGTAGGGTTTCAAATTCAGCTGCTGACGTGGCGGCATTTTCATGATATTTTGGATTTGTCAAGTTACCGATATTTTGACTGGGGAAAGTGCCACGTCAGCATTATGTAACATATTCGGTGGTTGCTTGTGTACAAGTAGATTTTTCCTCAATTCAATGTCCCTATTAATATGGATTTCTTTTACATTTTTCACGTGTGAGGTTTTCCATTTAAATTAAGGA
>CAIGRK010222386.1:0-13050 GCA_903798315.1 Fraxinus greggii
ATTGGTCAAAATACTTTGGTATATTTAAATGGGAGAGAGCGACTTTAATTGAATAATAACCATAATAAATGAGGGTTAGTATTTGGAAGACTCGGACTATGGATGAGGGTTTATTGTACGATTTTCTCCCATCCTTTGGCGTTACCTTTCCGCACCCTACTTCGTACATTTCCACCGCCGCCTCCGTCGTCTCATTCACCGCATATTCATTTGCAGTTGACGTCGGCTGTTTCACCCTCATCATTGTTTAGGAAAACTAGGATTCGTCTCGTTCTGCGACGCAGTATTAGCTATATCTGTAGTAGTAGCAGCAGAGAAGAAGAGTTATTGGAATCAGCGATGGGATCTCAGTTGAGTGAATTGGAGTGGCCGGCCAACCGAGTCAGGGACACTTTCATCAAATTCTTCGAGGAAAAAGGCCATGTCCACTGGAAATCAAGCCCCGTTGTTCCTCATAGTGATCCTACCCTTCTCTTTGCTAATGCCGGTAAAGTTTTTCCCTTTAACTAATTGCTGAATTCCTTATTTACTTTTCTCTGGAAATTGTTTACTGCTATTGCTGCGTGTGTGTGTGTGTGTATGGCAGGTATGAATCAGTTCAAGCCAATTTTCTTGGGTACGGTTGATCCCAGCACTGAGTTAAGCAAACTAACCCGCGCTTGCAATACCCAGAAGTGCATCCGAGCAGGTGGCAAGCACAACGATCTCGACGACGTGGGCAAGGACACTTATCATCATACCTTCTTCGAAATGCTTGGTAATTGGTCATTTGGAGACTATTTTAAGAGAGAGGCAATTCAATGGGCTTGGGAGCTTCTAACCAAGGCAAGTCCCTCGCACTTCTGCTGTACACATGTATACGAACATGCATACGAAACTGATTCATTTTGTTTCGCTTTTTCTTTTTTCAAATGTATTATTTCCTTCAGGTGTATAAATTACCTCAGGATAGAATTTATGCCACTTATTTTGTGGGCGATGAGAAACTTGGCCTTCCTGCCGATTCTGAAGCAAGGGATAATTGGCTCAAATTTCTCCCATCTGCTCGTGTTTTGCCTTTTGGTTGTAAAGTACGTTCATTTTCTGTTCTTATCAGTTATTAAAATAAATATTCAGCTGACAGTATTTCAACTAGATTTGGTGATTGGGTCCTGTTTCTGGGCTCTTACTTTTGACAGTTACTTTCCCTTTAATGAGAAAATAATTATTACTGAAAAGGCATGTTTTTATCAAGAAATCTTTGAAGTTTTTATTTTATTTTAAGTCCTTACATGACTTCGAATAGGACAACTTTTGGGAGATGGGAGATACTGGGCCCTGTGGACCCTGCACGGAAATTCATTTTGATAGAATTGGTAACCGCGATGCTGCTTCACTGGTAAACAATGACGATCCTACATGCATTGAGATATGGAATCTCGTGTTTATTCAGGTCCATTCTTCACTCTTGTCCTATTGGAGCTCTGTGTTTATGGTTAACAACTCACTGTCTCATTTCTTGCCAATTTGATAAGACGCATAACTTTCTTGATGTCTCTTCCACAGTTTAACAGAGAGGCTGATGGCTCCTTGAAATCTCTACCGGCTAAACATGTTGACACTGGAATGGGTTTTGAAAGATTAACCTCTATTCTTCAGAATAAGATGAGTAATTATGACACCGATGTGTTCTTGCGCATCTTTGAGGCAATACAACAGGTCAAGTCAGAACCAAATTTTAATATAAATTTGATACTTTAAATGTCTTTCACGTGAACGATTACAATTTGAAAGAATTAGAATAAATAAAGACAGATATAGGATAGTGACACTATAAAGTTTGAGCCAGTTTCTAACTGCTCTAAATTTACCTTATTTTACTTTGTGGAATTTATATTCTGAGGATTTTTTAATCTTTTGGCAGGCAACTGGAGCTCAGCCATACTCCGGCAAAGTTGGATCTGACGACATTGACAATGTTGACATGGCATATAGGGTTGTGGCGGACCACATTAGAACACTGTCGTTTGCCATTGCTGATGGCTCTTGCCCAGGTACATTACTAGAATCATTTAGTCATTCTTTTAATACCTAGGTTCTCGTGTCGTCATTAACTTGCATTTTATAGCATGTGAACATGAACTTTGTCAGCTCTGCCAGTGACAACTAACATTGTGTATGTTGACATATTTCTGAATTATTTGGCAAATGTTGATGAACAGCTGCATGTTTATGCTAACTATATGCAGATGTTTAGTTTTGATCACGTAGTTTCTTATAAAGTAAGAAATAAATGATCATTAGTTGTTGATTTGTGCACGAGAATTGTAAGGGAGAATGGGCGAAGGTTGTTTCTATAAAAACCTTGGCTTCATAGGATGACTGTCAACCCAAGTTCTTTTTAGTCTTTTGGAGGAGTTCATTGTTTTCCAACTCTTGAGATTTTCTGTATGAAATTGCTTATTTTAAGCTTTATCTTCATTCAAATGTTCAATTCTTGGAGGTGAATGAGCTTTACAGTCGAAGAACTCTTACTCACAGTCTGTTCTGTGCAAACACACCCGAACTTTTTACATTTGTTGAATTCATGTATTTATATATAGTACATGTTTGAGCGTGCCTCCATTCTGCTTTCTGTTTCCGTTATTGTGTTTACATTTGTGGGTTTTATAGAGAAATTTTTGGTACTTTGTCATGTGGCCTCTAGCTTTAGGTGTCGTGCTTTGGTTGTGCTTGAACAATAATTATGATTAGCCAATTGGATGATATTTAGGGCTTGTTCGGTAAAGATTAAAATTGGATTAAAATTGAAAAACTAGCCGTTATTGTTGACTTTAATTAGATGAGGAGAATCCAATAACGGCTATATTTTCAATTTTAATTGGCTTTTAATTTCTACCGAACACGGCCTTAATAAAGCATTGCAGTTTGTTTTTATTACCTATCTATAATCTTCATTTTGGCATTTGAAATGATGTCTTTAGAATACATTCTATTGATTTTTATAATAATCTCTGCTGGTTTGCAGGCAATGAGGGTCGTGAATATGTCCTAAGGCGCATACTTCGTCGAGCTGTGCGATATGGTACCGAGGTCCTGAAAGCAGAACAAGGTTTTTTCAATGGGTATGAATGGAAAACTATGTTTTCTAATTTTTCTGCTATGAAAATTATGGGTTACATGAATTTCGCATGTGATTTTTCAAATTCAAATTCTATTGTGTTGAAAATAGGCTTGTAAAAGTTGTGGTGGAAGTGATGGGTGATGTTTTCCCAGAGCTGAAGCAACATGAGATTAAGATAAGGGAAATCATTGCTGATGAAGAGGCCAGCTTTGGAAGGACATTGATTAAAGTAGGTGAAATCCCCTTTTCTCTCTTTTATTTTTTTAATTTTTTTTTTCTATGCTTGTCTGTGTAGTAGGGGAGGAATGAGGGGGAGGGGGGCACATACAATGTTTGGACTCTCTGTAGAGATTATCATATGCTGGCATTAAAGGCCTGTCTGGGAATGATTATAAGTAAAATTCCTACCGTTAAAATCCAATTTTGTTACCGTTGGTCACCAAATCCGCCTGCCTTTGTTGACCAACTCTCTCTTGTGTGGGTCCCAGTAGAGTACAAAATGGTCCAAAAATTGATTGGAAGAAGCAGTGCCAGACAGGCCCTAAGTCCCATTGCTTCCTTCAGCCTTTACATTCATTGGAAAGATTCAATTATGAATAGTGTCTCTTGGGTGAATCACTTTAATTATCATTGTCCAGTTAATTATAATGCTCGAATTACCTTCCTGGTTTTCTCACAGAAGATTGGTTTCTTTAGTGTTCCATTATTTAAGTAAGGTCCATTCACATGGAAAGTTATGAATGAGACGAAGAAACAACAGAGGAGCAAAAGTTACTTTAATTATTTTTAGCCAAGTGACATTTGGAAATAGACTAAGCTTTTAACTTTGAGTCTGAAAGTATAATCAAATCATCCCTTGTGGGTGTCTCACTTTGATAGTTCTGCCTGTATACTTCCAGGATATGATATGCAGTGGCGTTATATAGGTAAGGTCCATTCACATTGAAAGTTAAAATGAGACGAAGAAACTACAGAGGAGCAAAAAATTACTTTCGATTCTATCCAAGTGATTGACATTTGAAAATAGACTATATGCAGTAGAATGTTATTAGAACATATACCATATTTTGCCGTAGGTAAATGCACCCAAAGTGCTGTCTCCATTTAGTTTATAAGGTTATAGTATCACCAAACTGCTCCCTTGCACTTCACAGTTCAAGTCAAGTCACTGCTGAAAATGAACTGTTTCCTAATATATGAATTAGTTTTGCACTGGAAAAATTAATGAGTGAGAAAGGCTACTTTTTAGAGACTAACAAACTGCTTATATTGGTCGACTTCTCCTTCAGGGAATTGAGAAATTTAAGAAAGCTGCTCAAGAGGTCCAAGGGAAGATTCTTAGTGGACAGGCAAGTGTTAATTGTCTTCCGATCCTTACATCATTGTTATATGCATTATGATTTATCTGTAGTCTATTATTTTGATGATATCAATGTTGACTTTGATTTATTTCATTGTTCATGTAAGCCTTCATTTGCATAGAATGAATAGTTATAATATACTATCTAGTCAATGGAAAACTATTAATACTTAATGGTTCGATTACACAGACCATTCAGCAGTAGCAAACTTCTGTTCAATTGATTAGTAATCCATCCAATTAGCTTCTAGTTGCTGTTTAATAGATCAGAACTCTATCAGATTCCTACTGTCTTTCTGCTCCAGCCATCCCGCCTTCGAGAGACTTCCTTGCACCTCTTTTTTTGATCTCCTAATTCTTCCGCATGAAGTTTCTGGACTTTCTAGATTTGAAGCATTTTTTCACAGCCTGTATTTGATCCAGTTACAGTTTCATTGGTTGTATCATGTATGTCAAGGGATAAAAAGACTTCCTTTATTTGGGGTGAAAAGTGGGAGAGAAGGAAGATAAGTGTAAGAAGTATGTAAAGCAAATATGCAAAAGTGTGTTTTTGTCATTCCCTCAAACTTTGGAGGGTCTCGAGGTAAAGAGATTAAAATACTAAAATATTGAAGACTTTCTTAATCATTTAAGACTAAGCATATGAGTAAAACTTTGAAGTGCAAGATGGATAACTTTCACCTAGTTCACCACCTCCCCTTCTCTCACTAAATATCACGAGGTGAAGCATATTAGTTGTCTATATCAAGAGCTTTCATGCCTACTCCTTCCTATCGCTTAATATTCAGTTTTACCTTTCATGTTAACATGCGGCACTATTAAGTCTATTAAAATCTAGATTTTAAATCCAAAGTCAACAACTTTAATCACATATTTCGTGGGACCCACAACTTTTCAACCACATATTTCATCAACGTTTATCAAAATTTACTAAAAATCTGGTTTTAATCCCTACCAAACAGGGGCATAGTATCTTTTTAATGATGTAATATATGAATTTTGAATAATTGCCTTTTCTGCCTTTTGACAAACTTGTCAAAATTTTATTGCAGATTCTAGATTGTGTATACCTATGCTCCCTACTTATTGACCTTTTGAGTGTTTTCACACCCATAATTGTTAAAACCATCCGTAATAGGCTAATTGTTAGTGACAGAGTCATTGGGGCTGAATCAGATAGTTTTAGAAGAGCCAATTTGGTTTTTCTCTGTTTCTTACTCTGATAGATGATTTGATTGCAGGATGCATTTGATTTATGGGATACTTATGGCTTTCCATTGGACCTAACTCAGGTGAATGTATCATCATTACTTACACGCGAGCATACTATCTTATATGATAGTTTGACTGACATCTCTTTTTGACAGTTGATGGCAGAAGAAAGAGGCCTGGCTGTTGACATTGAAGGATTCAATATAGCTATGGATAAGGCAAGGGAAAGATCAAGGAGTGCGCAGAATAAGGTAGCTGGATCGTGTTTCTTCATTCTTATCTTTTATTTAGCAAAGTGACACTCCAAGTTTATTGGGAATAAGGCCCAGGAGCGACCCGGTGTTATCCTTGATGTATGATGCTAAAATGATTGGTCCTACAAACTTCAGATGAGACTAACAGGATTGTTTAGTTAAGTTTTAAAATTTTACGAATAACTAAATAAGTTTGGGGATAAAGAAGTAGTTTAAAACAAGCTTGGGTTAGTTTAATTTACTTATAAATCAAGACAAACATGCTCTTAATCTGAGACTGGTGCATGCTAACAATTTTTTGGATTTGCAAATCTAATTTTCTCAGCAAGCTGGTGGTACTGTCGTCATGGATGCTGATGCTACTGCAGCATTGCACAAGAAAGGGGTTGCTCCAACAGATGATTCATTTAAGTTTACTTGGTTTGAGGTTTGTGCATGAATTGTTTGGTGGATTTTTCATGGCTTAGTTATGATGATTTTCTTCTATCTTCTTTAGGATTATTGTTTTTGAAATTTGAACTTCTATGATTAGGTTTAAGATTCCCAATCTGCCTCAAATTTTTAATGTATTGGTATGGTTTTGTTTATGATTATGCTAGGGGTCTACAAAATGACTTTCATTCTGTTTTGAGAACTTTTATCTCCCTGTTGCTCGGATACTTGTGTGTCTTCAATTAGCTCTCCCTTTTGGTACTTTGTCAGGAAAGCCTTATTGCAAAAGTGATTTTATAGGAAACTAATTCTGGAAACTGCTGGCATTTCTGATTTGTTTTTAATGGCATGCTATAAATAGTCATTTATTTCCTTTCAGAAATTTAATAGAAATAGGTAAAAGGGAACTCAGATGGTAAGTACTCTCTAGTTCTCGGACTTCTTTTCCACCCAATTTCTTTAGCTTCGCTGTGTGTTGTTTGTAACTTGAGGTTGCAAAAGCCAAAAAAAAAATAAAAAAATGAGAACTCAAGACAGTGAGCAACTTAGAGATTTTAAATCCAACTTCATGAAACTTTTGCTTAATTTTGAAAGTGTACCCTGAAACATTATGAATTGAACCACACTCATATTGAAGGCAGCCAAAACCTCCCCACATTGTCATTGATTTATTACCGATATAGGTTTAAGATTGTTTGCTGGAGGTTGGGTAACATGTTAAGTTTCAGATTTTGGCTGGATTGTGAGTTTGAAATGGGTATTTAGTCTCAGATGACCATTTAAATGGGTTAAATATGAATTTGGTTGATCCAATCACTCAATTCCGATTTGGATAAGAAATAAACTATGTAGCTTGTAAAGTTGGCCTGCCGATGTGCCTTCTATATGGAGATAAACAAGTAGAAAAATCTTTGCACAAAAAAGGGGAACTTTGTTGCTGCCATTTGAGAGAAGTTATTTCAGTTCAATAGAAAAGGATTCGAGCTCGAGATCAGTATTTTTTGGTCATAGGATCCGAAATTGAGTGGCATTTGGTGGTCTGTCAGAAGATTTTGACTGGCGGAGAGTACTGTTTTTCAATCCCCTCATGAGCATAGGGATGCCTTGGCTTGAAATTTGTCCAAGTTTTTACTATTATGCTCTACTGATGCCCGAGAATCTTTGAGCCATGTTGTGTACTTTAGGGGAGGGTGCTTTTGGAAGAAAATTATGTAGTTTAGAAAAGAGGACTTTGTTTGCGCAATCTCGAGAGGAAACGAGGTCTCTCTGACAGAGGGAATACCACTCTACTTGTATTCTAAAAGCAATTAAGTAAAGATAGAGGAGATACTTGTTAACATTTCAGAGGGATCTGGGCCTGCGGCTAGGTAGGAGGCGATAGGTAAATAGGACCTGCTTAGCCTGAAATAGAACAACTAGCAATAGTTAATGCTGCAAGGGTGGACGGGGGAGAGAGATGCCAACGCAAAGCAGTTGAATGTTTGGACTGTGAGAAACTTGTTTGTCTCATTAAATTTAGATTTCCTTGTGAGTCCAATGTCTAAAGCAATGAGCTTAATTATGAGTTCAAGATTGGATGGTAGTTGAATAACAAAATTTTGAAACACAACTACGTAGAAGGATTAGGGAAAATGTTCGGTGATGAAAAAAACAGACTTTTTGAAAATAACTGTCAAATCTGGTGGCCTATTTATGGACGTTATAATCTTACCTACATATATAGTTAATTTCTTCTCAAAAACTGTTGTTTCAATCTAAATTATCGTTTTGTTTATGTAGTGTCATATTAATCTACTTGAGATTTTTCTTTGTTGTACAGTCCAAACATTCAAATCATTGTCTAAAATTGATTGAAAATCTACTGATGATTTACTTGGCTAATGATCTCAGGATCATGGAAGTGTGGTCAAAGCTGTTTACACAGGAAGTGAGTTCTCGGAAAGTACTATTCCCCATGAGGAAGTTGGCATTGTCCTGGAAACCACTAGTTTTTATGCTGAGCAAGGTGGTCAGGTAATCGTTTTCTTTGTTTTCAACCTGCAATACATAATCCTGAGTGATTGGTTAATGCTGTATATTTACTATTTAGCTAGCATCTAGAAAAAATGAGCTGTATGGAGGAAATGGATCGGACAATGAAGAAATTGCTTGTTTTTGGAAGTTGCATTGTATAGGCATATAAAAAATTTGTTTTTCTTCACAAGTTAAATGAACTATGCATCATGATAAATTGTACTGGACAAATTCCTAAACTTCAATAAATTCTTCTTCATCTATAGTATTTGGTCAATGTTTGGGTGTTACCTCCCTTTGATATTTTCGCATGTCAGGTATATTTTAGTAGCAGAGATATTTGACATATAATCTAAGTAGTATGTTTTACAGATTAACATAAAAATATCACTCTCTATGTTTGTTTGTGCGTGAGAACATTCCTTTCTTGGAGTAGAGTGCTAGAATTTACTGCTCTTTGTCCTTGTAGATATATGATACTGGAGTACTTGAAGGCCCCAATGGAGTGTTTGAAGTTAGTAATGTTCAAATATATGGTGGATTTGTTGTTCATATTGGTTCTTTCAATGGGAAGACGGGCAGATTATCTGTTGGTGATAAAGTTATTTGTAAGGTAATTTTTCTTTTACACAAGACCTCATTCTTACATACCCGTTCGTTCATTTTTATATGCATATTGGTTGCATTTTCATATCATTGATTCGGTTTTCTTCTGAGCTCAACAGGTCAGCTATGAGAGGCGCAAGCTGATAGCTCCAAATCATACATGTACACACATGTTAAATTTTGCTCTAAGGGTAGTGATCTTATATGAGATCTTTTTTCTGCTAACTTGCTAGCATCCAATCTTGATGCTCTATTATTTATCTCTGGTTAATAACTGAATGCTTCAAAACAACTGCAGGAAGTACTTGGTAATCATGTTGACCAGAAAGGTTCCATTGTTCTTCCTGAGAAATTGAGATTTGATTTTTCGCATGGTAAGTTTATGTGGTGTTTGTTTAAATAGATTTCAGAAGGCTATTCAAATTCTATTTAAATTTTACAGGGAAGCCTGTAAAGCCCGAGGATCTGAGGAAAATTGAGACAATTGTGAATGAACAAATTAAGGATGAATTGGATGTTTTCTCAAAGGAAACTAAGCTGGCTGATGCAAAGAGGGTCAATGGTCTAAGAGCTGTTTTTGGAGAGGTGATTATCTTTTTCTGTTACACTGTATAGTTGTTTTAGACATGGGAGCATTTCACATGATTGTGCTACCTGTAAGTGTTGTTCACCATGGGTTCTTTTTATTGATATAGGTATATCCTGATCCAGTTAGAGTTGTCTCAATTGGTCGAAAAGTGGAGGATCTCCTTGCTAATCCTGAAAATGAAGAATGGTTATCTATCTCTGCAGAGCTCTGTGGGGGTATATATCACTTTGTAATTCAGGTTGCTCTCTATCGGTGCCTTTATATAGGTAAATCATTCATGCACTTGTGCAGGGACCCATATATCAAATACCCGAGAAGCTAAGGCATTTGCTCTCTTGTCTGAGGAAGGAATTGCTAAAGGTATCCGTAGAGTTACTGCAGTTACCACAGACTGTGCTTTTAAAGCAATGGAATTGGCATCCTCACTTGAGCAAGAAGTAAATGAAGCATCCAAGACTGAAGGAAGCATTCTGGAGCAGGTTATTCCATTTACATGTCAATCCTTTTTAAGCAATAACTTTTTGTTAGGGTAAATATATAGAATTGTTGACGGAAACTCTCAATTTTGTTACAATGTTGGACTTAAAAATATGTTTTACTCGCACATCCAGTTTTCTGTGCTAGAATTTTCTTTTGACATGGGGCTGTATCCACTTCCTCTAGCAATATAATAATTCCAGTCAGAGTGTTCTTGACATATAGAATTCTTAACTTCCACATTCATGCCTATGCCATAAGCTTCTACACTTGAACAGTAAATTATAAAAACATGCGTGTAAAAATCAACATCATCATTGTTTTGCAATATATAATCGTAACCACCATCAGATGGCCTGTTAATTTGCTAGTGGAGTTTGTTCCATAATTCTTCTCTTTTCAAATATTTTTTTAAAAAAATATTATGTGCTGATATAATAAGCGAATTTCCTTTCCCTGATTCTAGAAAGTAACTTCTTTAAATAGCCGTGTGGAAGGAGCATCTATTCCATCTGCTAAGAAAGCTGATCTCAAGGGAAAACTCTCTGTGCTTCAGGTACGTTTGGGTTTCTGCACACACAATCTTGTATTTAAGACCTATTTCTCTCATGTTGGGCACGAGGATTGTGTGTGGGTGTGAATGAAATTTCAAACGTATTCCTTGATAAATTCTAGGATGCTGTGTTTGGTCCAAAAGGTATCCAAATCCTCCTTTGTATTATGTGTTGGTGTTGTACCCTTTTTCAAAGGGTCATAAATAAATAAAGCACATTGATTTTATGTCACGTTGAGACATGTATCATGTATGGCATTAGCGACCAAAGTGGAGAGACAAAATGGGGTAAATAATAGGGAACTAAAAGATGATAAACTGAAAGAATATTGTGTTTGACAGAATCAAGTGATAAAAGCCAAAAAGAAGATTGGGGAAGAGAATATACAGAAAGCCATTAAGGTTGCCACTGAAATGGCTGAAGTTGCTTCATCAAATGGAAAGGCATACTGCATTGCACATGTCAATGTTGGTGCAGATACTTCTGCACTTCGTGAGGCAGTTGTTGACGTCATGGAAAAGAAGGTTATTGAATTTTCTTTACTCATTAAATTTTTTTATTCACTTGCGTTTAGATGCCAGATGTTCTTCAAAATGCAATTCGCAATTGATTTGCTTTGGCAAGCAGGGAATGGCAATTATGGTCTTCAGCAAAGATGAAAGTGTGAACAAGGCTTTGGTCTGCGCTGGGGTACCAGAGCAAGGCGGTAAGTACAGCGAGTTAAATGTGAAAGAATGGTTGAAGCAAGCTTTGGACCCCATAAAAGGAAAGGGTGGTGGAGGAAAAGGCGGTCTTGCTCAAGGGCAGGTAACTATCTTGTTATGATTTTCTCGATAATTTTTTGAGTCAGCATTTAGATCTGAAGTTGCATGCATTTTTGTCTAAAATAATTGCACATTTTTATCTAAAATAATTACTCTGAAAAAAACCAATACAATTAGCTTAGATTTTAGAGCACAATTATCTAAAAGTGAGTGCACTGCTTGCAAAATTAGCGCGTGCTTGATTCTAATAATTGCTTGCTAAGATTTTCTCTCCCATCTTTCAGGGAAGTGATGTATCTCGCATCCCGAGTGCAATGGATGTGGCAGAATCATTTGCAGCATTGAAGTTGACTTGATAAAGAAGATCTTTCACTTGGAACACAATTTCACACTTTTGATTTATACAAAATTTGCTAATGAATTTTATGAGCATGTGTAACAGTTCAAACAAGAGGTATGCTCATGATGTTGCACTTATTTATTTCCCTACAGTTACAGGAAAAATGAAAAGAACTATGAATTTATGCTGGATGATTCTCAATTTTATGTTTCGTGTGGAGTTCTTAATCCATTTCAACAAGTAACATTGTTTGACGGCTATAGCTCTCTGTACTTTACATTTTATGTATTCTGAACATATGAATCTCGGTACAAATGGACCTCTATTGTTATATGTGTATGCCAGAAAAAAATTGCATGAGCTTAGCCGTTGTAACGTGGGAGGATGTAAGCTCAAAACATTTGTTTAGGAATTTCATGACCATCTCACCATTTTTCATAGTGGTAAAGAAAAGTATATCTCAAGATTCTCAATTGCAGATAGGGCTGGATAACCGAACCGGACCTGAACCGCTCTAAACCAAACCGAGCGGTTCTTCTTAAGTTAAATACCCGAACAGGTATTTGAATCGAGAATCGACGGGTTCGGTTCTCGGTTCTAGATCCAGAACCGAATAAGAACCGAACATCCTTAATTTTTTTTAATCTTAAATAAGTCAAATTATTTTATTTTTTAAAATAAATTGTTAACTAATTAATTTAGTCCAAATTCAAAATATGATTTTTCAATTTTTAATTTCCAACCAAACTCAACTTAATCAAATTGAGTTGAGTTTTACCCAAATCTCTTATTCTATCATAGTATCGTTTATACCATTTTATTATTGTGAATTAGCCATCTTCCTCTTCATGTGATTTTCACAGTCAAATATATGAAAAACACAACAAAGAGAGATGCAAAAGATATAACGAGATTTGACTACGTTATTTAGTAAGAGTTAAGATTGAATATATCATAGTTGAATTACTGTAGCGTTACTATAATATAAAAAAAATTTAATTATTGTATGAAACTCCAGAACCGAATAGAACCGAATGAAATCGAACCCGAACGGTTCCATAATTAAATTTAGACCCGACGGTTCCATTTACTAAATACCTAAAAATTTCGAGGAACCAAACCGGACCATGTCCAGCCCTAATTGCAGACGTTTATAATGTGGTTAAGACACAAGCGCTCAATATTGGAAGAACTATTTTGTGAAACTCAAAAGCACAACAGCGCCAAGTACTTTCTAATCTATGTAATAAGAGAGAACAAGGACCACTGACACTTAGATGACCTGTAACACCTGAGTGAGAGCGTTTTAACCACATACCACGTTCCTACTCCAAATCAAAATTCAA
>CAIGRK010222392.1:0-15132 GCA_903798315.1 Fraxinus greggii
AAAATGTTAGTATTATATTAACTTTAAATTGTATAACAGGGTGGTATAGTTATTCGATTTAATTATATCGTTTGACTATACTAATTTATGATAAGTAAAATTTACAGCATGCACTGGGTGACTTTGTGGCTAAATTCAGCATTGTAAAAGAACAAGAATAGAACAATAATGGAACATCCTATGGGAATTTTTGTAGATGGATCTTCTATTGGAGTTTGGTCTGGTGCTAGAGTAATACTAATTAGCCCAGATATCACCATTTCTATCAAGCCCTCACATTTGATTTCAAAGCCTCTAATAACGAAGCTGAGTATAAAGCCCTAATATCCGAAATAAGGATGACCACAGAGCTAAAGACTTCTAGGAGAATTGAAACAGCCCTAGTTAAGAAAAACCAAGAACTCACCATAACCACACTGATGTTTTAGCAAAGCTAGCCACAAGCGATGAAGTCAAAGAATTCGACAATATTCCAGTTGGAAGAATCCAGCAATCTGCCATTGAAAGGGAAGAAACAGAGTTCACGGCTGTAGATCCGAAGTCTACATGGATGGATGAAATCATTTCATTCATCAAAACATGATTTCATCCATCAAAACAGGAACATGTCCCACAAACAATATTAAAGTTCGAAAATTAAGAATGAAGTTGGCCACATATACATTAGTGGATGATGTTCTCTATAAAGAGGATATACAACTCCCTTGTTAAAATGCATGAATGAGGAAGAAACATTATACGCCCTACAAGAAGTACATGAAGAAATCTGTGACAACCATTCTAGATGGCAGTCCTTAGCCCATAAAATCATAAGGCATGGATACTTCTCTCCTACTATAAAACGAGATGCCCTAAACTTTGTGAAAAGTATGGCAAATGTCAACGTCTTGCTCCTAGAATAAGAACCCCTATAGAAGAAATTAGTTCTTTTATGAGCCCATGGTCGTTCTCAAAATGGGGGTAGATGTGCTTAGGCCAATGCCTACAAGAAAAAAGTGGAATCAAGTTTGCTATTGTAGTAATAGATTACTTCACCAAATGGATAGAAGTTGAACCTCTTGCTACGATAACCGAGCTAAAGATAACAAATTTTCTATTGAAATCTATCATTTGCAGATTTTGAATACCTCATTCAATTGTAACTAACAATAAGAAGCAATTCGACAAATTTGATCACCTTTTGTGAAGAATTTGACATAAAGAAAAACTTTTTTACTCCAAACCACCCTCAAGATAATGTCAAGTATGGGCAATCAACAAAATAATCAAACATACCTTGAAAGAGAAACTTGACAATTTAAAGGGAACATGGGTAGTTGAGCTCCACAATGTATTGTGGGCTTACCGTACCACCTCGGGAACGAGCACTAGAGAGATACCTTTTTCGTTGGCTTTTGGAATGGAAGCAGTGATCCCACTAGAGATGGGAATTCCATCATTTCGGACCAAAACATATAATGATGAGAGAGGGCGATGGAGAAACATTGAGTATGGAGTTAGATTTGCTTGAAGAAAAAAGATGAGGCTGAACTTAGAACTGCAGTATATAGACACGAAGTGCCAAATATTATAATCAGAAGGTACGCAAACGAGAATTTGAAGTTGGAACTTTATGTTAAGGATTGTGCTTTTTGCCACAAGAGAACTCAACTCTGGGTCACTCGGCCCAAATTGGGAAGGCCTTACAAAGTGATTAAGGTTCTTCAAAAAGGAGCTTACGAGTTGGAAGACATGCAACGAAGACCTCTCCCACATCCTTGGATTGTAGAACATCTCAAAAAATATTATCAGTAGATGTTATGGTGTACTTTCGAATGAAATCAAATAACCCTTTCCAATAAAATTTGTGTGGTTCTTAGTCAAATTTAGCTCTTCTTTCATTTACCGTAGAACCTGCTCCTTAGCAGTCAGATCTAAGGTTGCATGTGCTACAAACTTAGCGAACATTCCTAAAATAGAATTGTAAGGACCTGCTACTCAGTAGTCTGATCTAAGGTTGCATGTATTGTAGCACTTAGCGAAAAATCCTAAAATGGATTTCTAAGGACCTGCTCCTCAACAGTCTAATCACAGGTTGCAAATGCTGCAATGCTTTGCAAATGCTGCAATGCTTAGTGAAAAATCCTAAAATGGATTTCTAAGGACAACCCGATTTGAAAGTTGTGTGTTGCAACAATTAATGAACATTCCTAAAATGGAATTATAAGGACCTGCTCCTCAGTCGACCGAAATAAGGTTATACATACTGCAACACTTAGCTAAAATAGAGGGCAAAAAAGAAATAACTCGAACTAAGGTCGCATACGATGCGACATTTTGTCGAAAATCTTAAATAAGTGATTCCTCAAAATTAAAATTAAAACTTAATCAAATTCCAAGGCAATACATGTATATTTAACAAAAATAAGTTTTCATTAGCACGTCAAAAGTTACAAGATCGTGACAAAACTATAATAAAAAAATAACTAATCTAAGAGGTGGATGAGTCAGCTTAGTGTGGAGTCCCAGTTGGAGAATATTGATCTTCACCTTCTGAGTCAATCTTGGTGACTCCAACTGCATCACATGATCCTTTAAATCTTCATGAAGAAAGCTTGCATCGAAGTTTAGCCTCATCTTCTTAATGTGCTTAATTACTTTCTTTAAGCTAACCACATACAAGTCCTGAGCTAAGGGGTCGAACTCCGAAGACTTCCTCCAGGTCTCGATAGCCTTGATGGCCTTTGCATCCTCCTCCTCTGCCCTCACATTCTCTTCTCCACCTTTTTCCTTTCTAGTTCGCCCCTCTCCTTGGATTTTTCACCCCAAAACTTGGTGGCCTCCAACTCCTCCCTAAGGTCAGCTTAGCTGCTTTCTTGGCCCCAAGCTTAGCTTCCATCCTTTGCATTTTTTCTTTCCATTCTTTCCTCTCCTCAACCTGCCTAGCCTTCTCCATTTTAACAGATTGATAAAGTGCTAAGGCGTCCTTCCTAATCTTCAAGACTCTATCCACATCAATCCTCACCTAACAAAGAAGAAGTCAGCAGGAAAGAATAAATAAATGGTGAGATAAAAGTAAATAAAAAAGTTAGGCATATTTTGTCCATGACCGACATCATGTAAAGGACAAAACGGTGTCTATGGAGTTTAGCAGTAATACATGCCTCATCTAAGGACACATCTTCAAAGAATTTCTAATTCATTTCATTCCATTCCAATTCCTTATTAGGAACTTAGCTGAACTCCTGATGGTCAGTGGTAGAG
This sequence comes from Fraxinus greggii, assembly GCA_903798315.1. Taxonomy (NCBI): domain Eukaryota; kingdom Viridiplantae; phylum Streptophyta; class Magnoliopsida; order Lamiales; family Oleaceae; genus Fraxinus; species Fraxinus greggii. Next base: position 3,244 of record CAIGRK010222392.1, read on the forward strand.
ATGAAGTCATTTCCCTGGATGGGGATGGAGCTCTAAGGAAGTCCAGGAATATTTCAAAGTGGACTCCCACCATAGCTTCCATGTTCTAACGCTAGAGGTCGGGATAGGGGAGTCGAGAAATAGAGGTACCAGAGGTAGCTAGGGCAGAAGTCGCAGCCACTTTAGCAAGAATGGCAACTGGAGAACGTGGACGAGGTGAGAAAACTGGTGAGGAAATCGGTAGCACTTCAATTCAGATGGTAGAAACACACTTCTTCCTAATCGGGTCAACATCATCTTTTCCGCCATATGAACTTTCCTTTTCCTAGCCTTTCCTGGCCTTGAGTGCAGCTTTTTCTCAGTAGCTTTACATCCAAACATCTCTCCATTTTGGCCTATAAAAATAGAAGTAAGGCCATTCTTGGTGAGAATACAATATTAACCAAGTATAAACATTTTGAATATTTGAAAAAAATACTTACCTGGAGGAGCTTGAGGAACGAAGTTGCATGAAAATAAACCATATCGGAGCAAGCTTGAGTCTGATATCAAGAAACCGCACGAGCTTTGGTCCTAGGTCAGAGCTCTGATCACCTCTGCTCTTTGCTTAACCTCCAAAGTTACTTCGCCAGGGACGTAATGTGCCAAAGGAAAAATGGATGGTCAACAGTAATAAACACACAAAATTTTTTGAGAACAACCAAGGTACACTTACGTAATTTATGGTAGCAAGTTGGAACACCATCATTACTAATTGCCTCAGTTGGGTGAAACTGCCACTCCACTACGACATAAAAGAAATCAAACTCTACCTCTTAATGGAAGAATGGGTATCTAAAACTAAAGAACCACTAGTCCTAGGTCCTACGTTAGTGTAGTACTAGCCAAAATCCCTCTCATCCTCTCTGAAAACATATAATGTATTAAATTGGTCTACAATCAATTCGGGAAAGCCTAATATATGCTAAAACAGCATGGTGGCGAGCAAAGTCCTCTATCCATTTGGACGAAGTTGAGTTGGGGTTATTTCCTCGTGCAATAGAAACTTACGAACGACTCTCGGAAAGGGTAACATCAACCCGACATTTAGAATAGCTGGGTTAAGTACAACACATACCTCTGGAGGCTCATGAGCTTGGTTTGACATGTTAGGAATGATCATCTCTATAGAACTAGGTATACTGTATTTACCTCTCTACGATTCCAACTATTCCTCAGTGACTGTAGACCTAATCAAAGAGGACCCCCACTCATTAACCAAAGAATTGTCCAACCTGATCCCTGTCTTGAGATCCTGCCTCCTCCTTGTCTCTAAATTCCTAGAACAAACTAAGTTGACCTATCCTAAAATAGAAGAGACGCCGTTGAGATGGACACCGTTAAAGGGGTGGGGGTAAAATTATTGCGTATGTTGGAGCTCGACATGGGAGTATGAGAGGGGGAGTAGACTCTCTTGGTTGATTTTTCTAAGAATGAACTCTAAACTCGTTAGAACTCATTGTGTAAAGTAAGGAGGAGAAGAAAGAAAATAAGTATTATAAAAAGCAAAGAAAATACCTAAATAAGAAAGCTCTAACAGACGACCTAACAAAAATCGACCACCCTATGGTGACAGAAGCAGACCTACATGTACCTTGACTGGGTGACGTGGAAGGGGAAAATTCAAATTGAAAAAAAAAAGAAAAAAAGAATAATGGACATGTCAATGAACCAGCCTATTACACCTATACTATTTCCCCCAAATTTTAAACCCGTTAAATCTATACTATTTTCCCCAAAATCACTGGAACACTTGAGTGGCGATTTGAAACAGATCATCTTTCCGACGCGACATATTCCACATTCCCCATCTTCACTAGAGAAATCGTCAACGACAACGGAGTATAAGGTCTCCATAGCTTCAATCTTCCATTTGTGAGCGGTTTGCCCGCGTTTTATTCCTCCAAAGCAACCAGCAACCATAATCTCCAGCACGTTCTGCAACGAAGGGAAACTAGGTATGAGATGAATAGAACTTCGGGGTTGATGTATTTGTAAGACCCCTCCTCGAATTCAATTTTGTGCCCTATCACACATGAAGTTTGGGTCGACAGATTTAGTTTTCAAATTCGACACTTCTCAATTTGTTTTTTCCTTACTGCAAAAAATTTGTCACAATATTTTGTTGTTTCGCAGGTTGCAATGACTGGGAAGAATCGTGGTGTTTGTCATAGCTGTAGACGCCAGAGATATTATTGCGGAAGGCCCGAATAAACGCTCTTGCCCATGGTGCAAACATGCATTTATCAACTGTTTCAAGGTGGAGAAGGACACCAAGAACAAAGGGCGATTATTCAATTGTTGTAGCTCGAAATGCGGATTTTGAGATTGGGTGAACGAGGGTGAAACTAGCTGTGAATCAAAGTCAGTTAGCATTATGACGACTACTCCTGTGGCGACCGAAGCAGCTAAAGAACTCTGTGGCATGTTCGAAACTTAGTGTCGGTTCACTGACGAACATCTTGAGGTTTCTGTGAGTTTGACAGTTCGCAAAGGAAGCCCAAGTGCGGAAAGGGTGGACAAAGGAAAGGGATAGGCATGAGTTGTTGTTGTGATTGGATGAATGGCAATGTCATTTTGTAGATGAATTAGTAGTTTGCTTAGGTTGCTGTGTGTAGTGTCGAAAGTTGTATTTCAGTTACTTAATCTCAATAAATGAGTTAGCTGCATTTGCAGGTTCAAGAGTATTTTCTCTCTTCTTTAATTAGTATTTCCCTGTAAACTTCATCGACCATGACAACTAGTATCTAAATGAAGCAACAAAATAAAAGATTAATGTCTGCATAATCAATATGAAATTGGATTACTAAGAACATGAAGAATGTCTGCTGGTGAGCAAATTATAAGGTCATGTCGACCAGTTGTTCAAAATCCAAGACCAATCAACAAACAATAGCTTAGTTCTAAATAAAAGGTAGTTTTTGCTCTTCCCTCCAGTGTTCCATTTCAGCATTAACCAAGCATTCATATAGTTGCACTGACTGAAGAGCAGATCACTGGTAAGGCAGTGTCTTGAATACGAAATCATATGTTTGCGGCATTCCTGTAGAATGCAAGCATTAATATGCAAAATTGCAAAGATGCTGGGAGTGAAAACACATCGGATGTTACCTCATTACCTTGAACATTCACTATAACGTTTCTTGACGACGACGGGATGAAATTAGATGACTGTAATTGTTGTGTAACTTGAAGATGTTGGTTGACACATTACATGAAAGGATAACATCAGTAACACGTAAAATTAATATCGAATGTACATTATCTATATATGCTAACCATAAGCATTTGTGAATACGGTAACGGCATCGACATGGGATAAGCAGCTTGTTGAGGTGGCTGAATGACTGGTACGTCATCTCCCACATTACTCCCACGTACCTTCACTCTTTTTCCTTTGGTTGAACATGAAGATGCCTATATAACATATACGTATATTATCCATCAGGCATGTTCATAAGATAATATCATCGAGATGCAAAATTTGAACATACCTTTACCTTATGCTTAATGGATTCCAATGGGCTCTTTTTACAAAGTTTACAGGGCGTCCCCTTCCTCTTTGCACATTTTGGATCCTTTACACTCCCGCTATCAGTATCGTGGGATGCTCCACACTGAGACATTGTTTGAGTATGGGGGGACAATATATTACTCCCACAACCTGACTTTGACGTCATCATATTTGTGCACTTAGATTCGATCCACTCCACTATAGCATCATATGCAACATCATCATCTACAGTCATGTCCTCCAATGTAGCAAAACAGTTTACCATTTTGTCGTACCTCAACTGTGCAGGAGTACTACTCAAACCATCATAGTTCACTGCGACCATCGCGTGGACTCTATGAACATCTCTACGCCATCTTTGTAATATATATCTTTCGGCAACTTCTTTACGTCATTACGGATCAATACTGCGATCGCATGTCTGCATATTATTCCTCTAAACTCAAACAAGTGGCAAGTGCATGTAATTTCACAGTTGTCACTCTGAAATGAGACGAGGAATTTTTTTCTTCGATTGATTGTCATGTATAACATCCTCACATACCTCGTACATTGTTCTGCAAAGTCCTTTCGAAGCAACAATAAACCTTTCCATCAAACTCATGTTGAACTTCCTTGAATTTCTCATTTGTGTAAACTTTTTGGAATTGCTTTTCAATTTCATACCTCGTTGCACAAGTTACCATTTGCGAGTAAGACTTGAAATCTGCTTGAAACTCCTTCTCAACCTTATTTCTCAATGCTCGTTCGTACTGTTGAACAAATTGTTTGAGAGACGTCTTCGAATGTATATATCCATCGTAGAACGCATTTATACTCTCACTGCACTGAGTTGTTGACATCCTTGCCTAGAAAGTGGTTAGCATGGAACCCAACTGTTCTTATGCAATCCTGACAACAGGTCATTATCAAGCAAATTATACATTTCCGTAATCACTCTCCAACCTTCTTCAAACTCCTCAACAACATGACAATCGTACCCCAATCCATGTATAGTAAAAAATATCAAAGCTTTGTCTACGTGGTATCCAAACTTTTCTGGCAACTTCTTCAAAATGTGCCACAAACACCATCTATGCTTCGCGTTGGAGAACATGATCTGAATTGCATTTTGCATGGCCCTATCATGATCAGTTATTATCCCATGTGGAGCTTGGCCATGCGTGCACTGTAGCCATGTCCTGAAAAGCCACACAAATGTATATGTATCCTCGTTCGATAGCAAACCACATCCAAGAAGTGTCGATTGTCCGTGATGATTCACTCCAACAAAATGGGCAAGCGGCATGTCATACTTATTCGTGAGGTACGTGGTATCAAATGTGACAACATCGCCGAACTCTTTACATGCTTGTCTGCTCCTATTGTCTGTACATAAAACATTCTTTAGCCGATACTCTTCATCCAAATCTACATCGAAGTAAAAGCCCGAGCACTGTGCTTGCATTTTCGAAAAGTATGCTTGTATTGCTGCGGTGTCTCCTTCTCCAAGTTTTAACCGCCTAACTTGTTCAACATAATTTCGACAGTCTTTTTCTATGAGTCATGTTCTCATATCCACCTGCTTCTACAACTGCAGAGTTATAACTTTTATGCAATGAAATTCCTGCCATGTCATTTACTTCAAGCCGTCGTTTGACAAGTGCTCTCAATTCTAGGTTGCAACGATACAGTCTCGACTTCTACAGAGTTGTTTCATGTTGTGATCGAGGTTTACTGTGTTAATTCTCCATATTCCCCGAATATTCGAAGATTACATCCATTCTGAACGGTTGTTTGCGACTTCAAAGAACCACTTATATTACATCCCTTTTTCCCTTCATGACTACAAACAAATGTAACATATCTCATAACTCTATCATCATCCTTTTTCAATTTTCTTTTCCTAATGGGGAAACATACATTGTATGCATATCATTTGTAAAACTCAAACATTTCGTTTCGTCTTTAAACTTCATCCCCACCTTAGGTACCATCGTAGTCCCTCCTCCTAACATTTCCTCATCAGATAACTTCATATTATCGATAACGTTGTCCTTATCCAAATTCACAAATGTAAACTCATCCTTAACTTCCAAAATTGCTTTCCCTACGACAAAAGCCCAATTACAATGTCAATACCACTTCCAATATACTAAAATGAGAACATTGACACGTAATTATAATGAAAATGAGAGCAATCACACTAAAAGGTTGTTTCCCAACAGTAAAAAATTGAGTAAATAGATTCCATTACTTTTCAAAATTAGAAAATTACATTACGATTGCCGGAAATCAATTTCAAATTCGACCGTCGGAATTATACTTTTTTTCCGTCATCCCCAACACCAAAGATTGAGTAAAATGGATTCCATTACGTTTCAAAATTAGAATAATACATTTCGAGAGCCGGAACTTAAATTAAATTTCGACCGCCGCAACTTACCTTTTTCCGTCATCCCCTCTACTGTTATAGAGTGTTTACCTCCTTTCTTCTCGATGTCGGAACTCGTACAGTTGGGTCGAACAATATGGGTTCAAAACAAGCGGTAGTGTAGTCAAATTTGGGCTACAGGGTTGAAGAAATTTTCGGCAAAAAGAGCGGAATTGTAGTTGAAGAAGAGTTTCTACAAAAGTAGCACCAGTCAAAACAAGCAGTAGTGTAGTTGAAACATGCTTTGAAATGGCGCCTAAATGAATTGTAAATGGGCCAAAGTTGAATAATCAAATTTCATTTAATAACATGTCATAAAACAACTCTTCAAAACTCTATGCCAAACATGTTTTCTAGTCTTCTCTTTTGAGAAATAATTTTCAAAGTGACAAGCCAAATGCGTTTTTAAAAATCTTAAAACGAACCATTAAAATAGAAAATTGTAAATAAAATCAAAAATGAAAATTGAAACACAAATCAAATGAACCCTCATTTTTTCAAAATTTATTTTCAATCATACATTTTTACATAAAATAATTTTACGCTTAAAACCAAAACTTTGTTCTTATTTTTTAATCACACATTTTCAACGAAATAATATTTCAAATTATAATTTGACCTAAAAATGGGGTTCAAACAAGGGCATATTTTCACATAATGACCATTTTCTGTTTCTTTTCATTTTTTCCTTTATTCCCTATTTCCACGTCATTCTGTCCTCCAACATGTCAACTGCTATGTTACATTAGCATTATTCAACAAAAATAGTGCTCACTAAAACAATGGACACGTAGTAGAAGGGAGAGTGAATGAAGCCTAGACTCAAGAAATATAAAAAGGAATAATTAAAAAAAAAAAAGAAATCATTAAATTAAGAGAAGAATCTCAATAGGAAGCTTAGAAGTATTTGATGTAAAATTGGACGGAAAAATGGATGGTTCATATTCACTTCATCAAAACTACATAGTTTTGGAGAAAACTTATTCAAAAAGATTCAAAACATGTCCTTTTTTTTTAATCTATTGACAGTTGTCATCTAAGGATACATTTACTCCCAGTAAGACATGTGGCAGTCATGACATCGGTACCTATTTTTCAACCAATTACGAGCAAGTGATGATTATCCAGTGTCAAATCGTTGTTACTTGTTGCCATAGTTGAGGCATAGACGCCATGATGGCCTACTTGACCGACCTAATAAACCAATTAGGAATCCAAAATTTCAGGCAGTGGCACACATTTTTAGGTTGACAATGTCGCTGAAAAATCCTTGAGCGGGCATGTGGCTTGGGTTTTTGTCCTATAAATATGGCCAAATGGTTTACCCATCTAGGAAAGAGTTAAGATACCCCTCTAAACACACTCCCAACCAACTTTCTTACAAAGCAAATATCCTATATTTGGTATCAATTCTAGCGATTATCAATATAATTTCCGTTTATGTTGATCTAATTTTGTCACATCATTTTTAGTCATCAACTAGTGTGATTAGAAAGTATTGTAACTAAAAGAAGTTGTGTTGGTAATATAATTACCACGTACAAGTTTACAAAAAATAGAAATTACATATCATACAGTGTTGATACATGAGAATGGTAGGTATATTGACACCATAATTTTTATTTGCATACAATTTAATTGCACTAAAGGTCATCAACCTTTTCTCATCACTACACTTATGTCCTAAACTCTTATTTTGTGCTATTTTTATCATTGGCCTTCTATTAATTGATATATCTTGTCCATGAATGAGGTGTGAAACAAGTTGAGCCGCTTCCAGGCTCTGCTCATCTTGGCTTAGTTCATGGACTGTCCGGGTTTGTATTCAGATGAGTCATGGTTCGAGTTGAGCTCAAATTTTTTTCATGGGGGAAAGTATAGAGCTAGCTCGTAAGCTAGGTCCATGAGTTGGCTCGTGGCTCATGGGCTCTATGATCGTTTGGCCCACAAGTCAATTTTTTTAAAGGGTCATTTTTTTAATATATAAACCTTACCCACTTCATTTTTTTTTCATACAACTCCACCTTCTCAATCTACAATTGTTATAAGCTCCATATTTAGCTCTTTTCTTGATTTATTTGAGTTTTATGTCTAATTCTAGTATAAATTTTATTATTCTATATCTTTTTTATATATATTATTATGCCTTGTCTTCATCTTCAAACTTCACATCAACTCGATTCAAAACACTAATGATCTAATTGAATACGTTGATATGTTATCTCAAATCCGAGACCCCATCATCTTAAGAGTTTCTGTTTAAAATAAAGCTTGTTCGTCAATGAAACGGACATATACTGAGTTTCCAGCTTCAACTAAGCTGTCACAAGTGATTCTTCATCCAGCTGTCAGCTTCAAAACCTGAAAGTACCCATGGCCTTTGCTTCAAGTTCCTTCCAATCTATGTTATTCTTGCCTTCCGACTTTTTTCAGTATAATGCCTTCACCATACCTTGCTGCATTAATAGATCCTTTGCCCAACTCCGCTATAATTCGAAATTCACAGTGTCATTGAACTCAACCACATTGAATTTCGTAGAAAAGCCCCAAACAACGTAAACATGGCTCTGATACTAGTTGTTATACAAAACGTGAACAAGAAAATCTGAAAGAAGAAAAAGAACAGTAAGCACTAAAAAATTTAGGTGCTTCGACAATGTGCACTTGTCGATTTTTATATGAGCTACCAAATCAATAGATTGGCATATTATTCACATAGCACTTTATTGGATTAGAATCTTAATGAACGTTGAAACTGCCAGTCAATAAGTTGTTTGCCACAATAAATTCCTTTATTCCATGGAGTATATTAAGGGCCCGTTTGACATGATTTTTGCTTTTGCTTCATGTAGAAAAACTTTTGGAGGAAACCACCTTAATTTTTAAAAGAGTTTGCTATTCTGAAAGTATGTTTAGAGGAATCCACATTAATCCTTCTAACTAGAAGAAACACTTTCATAAAATTAATCAAATAGGTTCAAAAGCTTCTTTCGACTTTTCAAAAGCAATGTCAAACGAGCTCTAGCTTGAGAAGGGATTTGATTTGTCAACCATTGTTAAGTTTAAGGACTTCCAAGTAAGTGAAATTCACTAGATCTTTAGGATATCTATTTTAACGGACCACAGATCAAGGGTTGTCACGAATTTGAGTAATCTAGACGTAGTGTTGGGAATAAATTGCGTTGTTAGAAAGATCTAAGTCTGTCAGGAATAAACAACCACCAACACCAAGAGGAAACTTTCTTGTGAGTCCCATGCTCCTCACCCGAATATTCATGACCTATTCTCATAGTTCTAGCAATTAACTACCCAATTAAAATCAAATTTTGGGGAAAATATATTTGGAATAGTGATTTTTTTAAGAACTAGTTAATATTGAATGTGTGTTGCACGTTATTATGACCAAAATTATTTGGCACCAGTGAACTGTCACGTCACTTTAGAAGAAATCGTCTAAATTCCACAAAATCCTCATTTAGTCTTGCTCTCTAACTTCTCAATTCAACTCTCTAATTCTAAGCTGATATGCCATTTTTTTCCATTGAAATTTCAGTTCTCACTTTTGTCATGTTTGGAATATTTTCCTCCCACCCCCTACGTGTCCCATTTTTTCATGTTTTTATTGAATTGAGTTTCTCACCACTTTGGCGGGAAAATGATTCCCAACTTTTTTTTTATTTATTTATATTTTTTGATAATGAAAACAAATTCTATAGACAATTGTAAAAAAAAAAAATTTCTCTTTAATATACAATTTCCATAGAAAATAAAGTCAAACGAATACCAAAAGATCCAAAATTTCAACATTTTGTTAACATTGTGTATAAATACCAAGGATGAAGCTTTTGTTATGCCCAATACAAGCAGATGAAAAATAAAAAAGTTATTTCAAAACATGAAATAATATATACTCCAGATTAGCACTCTACATATATTATATTTCCAATTGGGATCTGAATAAGTATTGCAATATTCTAAACATCAAATCTGATGAACATAAGAAGATGACACGAAGGGGATATGTACTGTCCCGACTCCAGACTGAAAGATGATATTTTCGAAGAGGATTGTTGAGTTTTGCTTCTATGGCTCAATAATGAGGAGATATTGCACACACTAGGACAAGTGAACGTTATCATAGATGACCATGGAAGACCAACAGAACATATAATCACATATGGATTATGATTTCACTCATCTCAGTTGTAACTACATCGATCCTTTCATAGATCTCCATGGATCTCGAGAGACGATAAGTTCGACTAGTTGATCAGCATCACCATGGTCGGATGGCAAGAAGATGTCATCTTCTGTTGGGAAATTATACCTTTGTCCAATAGCTCTCAAAAAATGGTAAACTTCAAACATGGTAGGCCTCTCTTTAGGATCTGTCAGCACACAACTACAGGCAACATTAAGAAACTCGGAAAGTTCATCATCATAACCTTTTCCTACCAAGAACTGATCAATTGCATCCTGAAGTTTATAGGTTCCAGAGAGCTGGAAAATCCAATCCACTATATTACCCTTAAATCTTTCGGGGTCTTTAGCCACCTTGGTCGGTCTCTCGCCTGTTACTAACTCAAGAAGCACGACCCCAAAACTGTAAACATCCCCTTTTGGAGTGGCCTGCAATGTTCTTAAATATTCAGGAGCAACATATCCGACGTCCCCAAATTCACCATTTACATAAGTACCTAAATGAGCTCCGATGGAATTCATGAGACTAGCAAGTCCAGAATCTAATATTTTGGGTTCATAATCAACATCCAGTAAGATGCAGTTGGAACTTATGTTTCGGTGGATAATATGAGGATTGCAGATGTGGTGTAGCCATGCGAATCCTTTCGCTGTCCCAATTGCAATTTTGAGCCTTAAAAGCCAATCTATAGGTTCATCCCCATCTTTCAAGTGTAGTTTATCATGAAGGCTGCCATTGGACATGTGCTTGTACACTAAAAGTCTCTCCTCCTTAGTCGTGCAGAATCCTAGAAGTGGAACCAAGTTGTTGTGTTTTACATTTGCTAGTGTAGCCATCTTAGACGAAAATTCGCTGTTTGAGTATTGGGTACCCTGCAATCTCTTCACGATGAGGGAGGTGCCATCTTCAAGTACTGCCTTGTACATTGTCCCTGTTCTTCCTAACCCAATTATATTCTCTTTACTGAAGTTATTAGTCACCTTCATGAGATCACTCAATTTAATTTCAGAAACTGAGTTCTCAAACAACGAAAGCTGAAATCAGGAAACATGACGATTTGTGATTCCTTGTAAGGAAAATATAATTATGAGAAGCAAAAATTCATGTAGTTAGGATGCGACACCAAAAGTATGTAATTCAGCAAAATAATTTAGGGAAATATGCNTTCTCTTTACTGAAGTCATTAGTCACCTTCATGAGATCACTCAATTTAATTTCAGAAACTGAGTTCTCAAACAACGAAAGCTGAAATCAGGAAACATGACGATTTGTGATTCCTTGTAAGGAAAATATAATTATGAGAAGCAAAAATTCATGTAGTTAGGATGCGACACCAAAAGTATGTAATTCAGCAAAATAATTTAGGGAAATATGCAAGTCCTTTAATTTTGACAAATAAAGCACACCGCTCCCCAATGTAATTTATCATTTTTGCCGTTAAGGTTCCTAAAATTCAATTCTTGGTGCACATTGGTCAATGGGAGGAAACTATCAAGTATTCCTATTCCATCACATAGTCACGTACTTTGCTCACGATAACAAACATTAAGGGTTATTTTTGCCTTTTGATTGTTACTAACGGAAATGGAGTCTGTTGGCTAAAATAAAACTCAAATAAGCAAGCATGTGACTGTTTGACAGGAAAAAAAAAGACATTTTCATCATGTAGGGACCAATGTACGCTGAATATGAAAGTTGAGGAATCTATAGAACAGAAATATTGATTGGGATCCACGTGCTTTA
>CAIGRK010222582.1:0-12052 GCA_903798315.1 Fraxinus greggii
GATCTCCGGGGTCATTCCTCTGAGCCAGTTTTCAAAATTTTCTCTCTTCTAATAAAGTGTGAGTTTTTACTTTTTAGTAATAGTTCGGGTTGACCTATAGTTGATTATAATTTTAAAGTTTTGATTATAACAAATATGTAAATCATGTTTACTAATAATTGAATTTAAAGTGATCATAATCTTCTAAGCATCTAATGATAAATTGATCGATCGTCGTCAAATAATCAAAAATATTACTATCACAAATCGGACTCATGAACGAGGTTAAGATCGAAGTTACACATTCAAGACAAGTCCTTCAAGAAATCTTAAATGACAAACATCAAAGAAAGATCAGTAGTTTAAGAGCCAAACGTTAAAAAAAGATCAAGATGAGAACCTAATAGCCAAATTTCGAAATAAGATTAAAGATTAGATTTCTTAGTTCAAATGTGAAGGTACTAATACTTTAATCTTTAGTAATGAATGACAAAAGTTCAAAAATCATTTTGTACACTAAAAGTTATTTTGATTATCACTTGCATAAAAAGTTTTGATTAAGAGTCATATAGATTTTCAAAATGATGTTTGAATTTAAATCATATTTTTAAAATATCATATATTTTGAAAACTAGTTAAAAACACTTTTCAAAGTTTTCATTTGTCAAAATATTGAAATAAGATCAAATGAGGGTAAAAAAGGGAAAAAGACTAACCCGCTACAACCATGTGGACGTCCGGCTGGTGCAACGGCTAGATTTTTTACCGTTATGATTTCAAATGATAACATCAATTTTGATCGTTCGGACACAAGGATGGACGTTCGAATGATTGCCCGGTTCAACAGAATGTTTTGCTTTTTAAACTCTAAAAATACCTTACTCTTTCTAAAAGTTTTGATTGATTCAAACCCTTTTTATCAAAGTTTTCTCTCTTTTTATACTTAACTTGTTTATATCATTCATAGAAGAGAAATATATTTTGAAAAAAGTTTTGAACTTACATTGCATCTATTTCTTCCACTTCTTCGAATTGAAAACTTTGATTAATTGAATTAAACTTTTAATTATCATATTCCTCAGAATTTCTTATCTCTATGTTATAACTTAATTTATTGCGATCACTCATTAATAGAGAGAAATATTTTGAAAAGATTTTTGAACTTAAATTGCATTTAATTTTTCTTCATCTTCTCGTTGAAAAAATTCTTTGATTTAATCTAATTTTTAATTATCATATTTATCAAAATTTTTATCTAACACTTGAGTTATTATTTGTTGCTATTTATTGAAGTGTTAGTATCTCTTAGTAATTAATTTATTTATATCATTTATCAATAGATGAATTTTATTGTAAAATCATTTTGTTATACTTGTGGGTCATATTGAGGTTCCGTAAAACTCATGGTGTGGGTCATATTGAGGTCTCGTAAAACTCAATATTGTATAAAGATCAGTGCTCCTTGTTTGTATGTCAAACATTGTAAATTGTTGGATTGTACTATAAGTCAATTAATATAGTAAAAAAACATTGCTCGTGTTGGAGAGTTTGGTGACAGAGGACGTAGATCATTGCTTTGAATTGAACTTCCATAATTACATCGTTTGCATCATCTCTACCATTTTACTTATTGTTATTCCGTTTACATTTATTATTTGATTGATCTACTCGTTTTATATTTGTTTACGATTATTACTAATTGATCAACGTATTCTTAACTAGCTTGATTTAAGTTTATTTTACGAAAAAATTTTTATAAAAACTAATTCACCCACCTCTTGGTTCGTTATTCTTGAACTATCAGTTTGAGTCATTGTCATGCGTACAAATACCTTTTATTAATATTCAATTTCCAGTTTTAAATTGCTTGAGGTTATTTTTCTAATGCAAGAACATCTCTTATTTATCTAATTGTTGATAATAAATATTATGTTCTTTTCATTGACCATTTTACACATTATATATGATTTTACCTATTGAAGCACAAATATGAAGTTCCTATTTTTTCCAACTTTTAAATCATTGGTTAAAAATACTTTACACATCCATTAGAACCCTTTACAATAATAATAGGGGTGACTGTATATCATTGTCCCCTCCTTGCCATTATATTACTCATCTTACAACTTCACCAGACGTATGTTGTGTTATCTTTGTGGACTATTCATTATGTCTTTGTCAACGTAGGAAATTACAATATATTCTCCACGCTTTCTCTGATTTTGATTGGGTTGGAAACGCTAATGATTGTACATCTACCAATGTCCATATTTTATTTCTTGGTCATAATCGAAGCTTAGGTATTAAGAAAGCAACAAACTATGACTCAGTCTTTCACGAAATATGAATATATGGTTGTTGCATCCAATGCTTGTGAGCATCTTTGGATAAAAGCACTTCTTCAGGAGCTTGGAGAACCTATTAGCTCTACTCCAACAATCTACTATGATAATCACCAGAACAAGTCTTTGTTCTAGTTTAGTGTTTCATTCATATATAACAATAATGTTTGGTGGGGATTAAAATTAGATTTTTAGTAGATTGTGATAGAAATTTTTAAAATGTGTGGTTGAAAAACTGTGGGACCCATGAAAAATATGGCTAATATTGATTGTTGGACTTTGACTTAGATTAAAATTCGATTTTAATTTGTACCAAACAGGGAGAGAACATGTTGAAGTTCATTTTGCCTTGGACAAAGTTCATTTTGGAACATTTCGTGTATTGCATGTTGTTTTCGCTAATCAACTGACAAATTTACTCACCAAACCATAGTCTATAACTCAATTTTAGTTACCGAGGTCCAAGATTATTGTCATCAGTAGGATTCCTATCTTGTGGGGACATGTTAGAAATAAAGTTCTAAACGATTGAGAATACTCTACATCGGAGTCCTAATATACATAATACTCTTGTATATCAGTTATATTACATTGTTTTGTACACAAGTATTGTCTATATGTAACTCTATTGCATTAAACCTTTTCATATGTAACCTTATGAAGGAAATTCAGGTTATTCAATTAGTCGCTCCAAGTGTTAATCATATGCAACTACAAATTGAATGAGTTCTTTGATCTTGACTTTAACATGGCTTGTTTATAGCTTGTTTAACTTCTTTGAATTATCGAACCTAATTAGAAATGTTAAAAACTCAATTCAATTGATATCTCCAATAAGTACCTCCGACGTAGCCAACAACTAGCAACTCCACATAAGTTCTCCCATGCGCACTTAGAACACATCACTAGTCACTTGTAGCCGATTTCGATGGTGATGAAAGTAGTCGCGAGTACTTCGACAATCAAGTCGGTCAGATTATATTAAAAGTGAAGTGAATTTCGGTAGCGGGTACCACTAGAAAACTAATATTACATTGATATGGAGAGTGAAATTATATAACAAATGGTTGGAGTTACATTACCTTACTAATGGCACAAAATGTGAGTATATATAGGGGAAGAGGTAAATTATGGGCCATTAGTTGATGAGGCACACGACCTCATCCACTGGCCAAAGTGTCTCCTCTAGACGTGAATCAATCCATCCGTAGGTAGGCGGGTATTTAGAGCTTCCTAACAAATAGATTTATGACTTGACTCTTGGCGTCTGCTGCACAAATGTCATATCAATCAATCATTCATAAATATTTTATTTTAATTAGATTTTTGTATAAAAGTTCTCTTGGTTAATTGGGATGAAGCGTTGTAACTATCCTAGAAGAATATGTTGCCCGCACTCATATCACCTCGCCTTTTATCGATTTGACTTGGGCTACCTCGGCGCTTCAATCGAGGGCTGACATGTGTAAGCTAGTTGCTTTACTTCGACACGTCGGTGCGTTGATGTGTAGGGCATGACATGGTGGGTGTGATGTGGAGTGTGGGCCTTATTGATTCGCTGAGCTGGTCCCACATTAGCAGATGATCTGGAGCCTTTTTATGAGAGGTGTAATAATAGTCCCTCAAGTCCATGTATGCATATTCATATAATATGAGGACTTTCAGTATGGAGCTAGAGTTGGAGATAAACTTTTGCTAATTGTGCATTTTGAATGCAAGCACAAGTCCCCAAATTTGTTGACCCAGGAAATAGTACCTGCTATGTAGCCAACAGTTTGCAACTCCACGTAAGTTCCTTCATGCGCACTTAGAACACACTATTAGTCACTTCTGGCCAATTTCGGTGGTGGTAAAAGTGATTGCAAGTACTTGACGGTCAAGTCGGTTAGATAATGCAAAAAATGAGGGAAATTTTGGTAATGGGAACCGTCGAAAAACTAATATCACGTTGATATGGGAAGTAAAATTATATAACAAATGGTTGGAGTTGCATTACCTTACTAATGACACAAAGTGTGAGTATATATAGAGAAATATGTGAATTATAGGTTGTTAGTTGATGAGGCATGTGGCCTCATCTACTGGCCGAAGTGTCTCTTCCTAGACGCCAATCGATCCATCTGTATGTGGGTGGGTATTTAATGCTTCTTGACAAATTGATTCATGACTTGACTCTTTGGCATCTGCTGCACAAATGTTACATCAATTAGTTACAACGATTTTATTTTAGATGGATCTTTGTATAAATGATCTCTTGGTTAATTGGGACGAAACGTTGTAACTATCATAGCTGCAGACGTTGCCTCCACTCCTGTCACTTTGCCATTTCTCACTTAGACTTAGGTCGCTTCGTCGCTTAGGTCAAGTGTGGACATGTGTAAGCCAGTCACTTTACCTTGACATTTCGATGCATCAGTATATGGGGTGAAGTGGTGGGTGTGATGTAGAGTGTGGGCCTTGTTAATTTGCTGAGCGGCTGCCATGTTGGTAGATGATGTGAAGCTTCTTTACAAATGTCACATCAATTAGTTACAAAAAAAATTATTTTAGATAAATCTTTGTATAAATGATCTCTTGGTTAATTGGGACGTAGCGTTGTAAGTATCATAGCTACAGACGTTGTCTCCACTCATGTCACTATGCTGTTTCTCACTTAGACTTGGGTTGCTTCGACGCTTCGGTCAAGTGTGGGCATGTGTAAGCCAGTTACTTTACCTTGACATTTCGATATATCGGTGTATGGGGTTGAAGTGGTGGGTGTGGTGGAGTGTAGACCTTGTTAATTTGTTGAGATGTTGCCATGTTGTAGATGATCTGGAGCTTCTTTATTACAGGTGTAATAATAGTTCCTCAAGTCCATGTATGGATATTCATATAATGTATGGACTTTCATCATATGACTAGAGTTGGAGGTAAAATTTTGCTAATTGTGCATTTTGAATGCAAGCGTAAGTCCCCCAATTTGTGGACCTCAAAAAAAATGTACCTTTTACATAGCCAACAGCTTGTAGCTCCATGTAAGTTCCTCCTTGTGCACTTAGAACCCACTGTTAGTCATTCGTGTTCGATTTCGGTGGTGTTGGAAGTGGCCCCGAGCACTCCGACGGTTAAATCAGTCAAATGATATGAAAAGTTAGGGGAATTCTAGTAGCTGGAACTGTCGAAAAACTAATATCACGTTGATATGTGGAGTTCAATTATATAACACATGGTTGGAGTTACATTACTTTACTAATGGTACAAAGTGTGAGTATATATAGGGGAAGAGGTGAATTATAGGCCATTAGATAATGAGGCAGGTGGGTGTGATGTGGAGTACGGACCTTGTTAATTTGTTGAACTGCTGTCACGTTGGCAACTGATCTAAAGCCTCTTTATGAGAGGCGTAACAGGTCTAATACGGGTCTCATATTAAAAGATTAGACCACCCATTTAGAAAATGTGAGGCTGGAATCTTCGTGCTTTTGTGTGAGTAAATTTCGGTTCGATTAGTTTAGCATATTTTTAAAAATATGTATGTAATTATCCTTAAAGTTATTGATAACAATATTTAAATTTATTATTGTTAAACGCAGGAAAAATTATCAGGAGAAGTAGTTGCTTCTATAAACAACTTTTTTCAATAAAATAGTATTTTTCATCATATTAATAATTTTTCCTTCTTTTTTAACCGTATATTCTCCATCAATCTATTATTCTAAAATATATTCTTCCAAAATAATGTGGTTCAAATATATTCTTAGATGCATTCCATCAACTCATTGCTCAGATTTATCCGCATAAGAGAGTGTCGATGTTAATACTAAAAGGGAATGTATATCTAGCATTATCACATAGGCGCTGATGTTTTCAAAGAAATACTCTGACTTACAAAGTCAATGTCTTAACACACAAGCTTCCCAACCATTGAGTCATCAACATCAATGCAAGTTTGACACTTTGCAAGAAAAAGTAGAAAAATCCCAATCTATTAATAATTACCAAATTGAAAAATAAGAGACATTATTTTTTGGGTTTGACTTTTTAAGATTCCATTGAGCACTATGAATTTCTTTACAACTCTACATATTTCTCTTTCCAACCACTTTGTATTGCTTACATTTCCTAAGTTATATTGGACAAAATTAGCCCCCTATTTGTCTACTATTATTTCAAAAAATTATTTGCTACAGTAAAATTCTCCATCATACATTTACTCAATAAAATATTCTACACACAAATCAATAAAATTACTTTATTTTTCAATCACGCATTCTCTAAAAAATATTATTCATTACTCTATTTTTCTCCCAATAATGGGAGAGAAACACGCTCTTATTAAGTGGTTAACAGTTGACATTTTTCAACAACTCCATCAGACCGACATAAATCTAATTCTAAATGTTTGTTTGAAAGAGATTTTTTGAAGATTTTTTTTTTTAATAATGTATAGTTAAAAGTATGAAAAATTATGGACCCTCATACAAAATTATTTCATTGGATAAATGAATGAGTGCAAAATGAGTTTAAGAAAAAAATGATTTCAATTAAAATGTGCCAAACCAACGTTATATCTTTTAAAAACAAATAATTTAGAAGTGTAACTATCAAATGAATCAGAATAATTCGTATAGCTAATTTCAAATTTATTGAAGACACGACTTATTACTTTCATTTTCACTGTAAAATTCTATATAATAAATTAATTTTTATTTTGATATTTTTAGCATTGTCGACACAAATTATTTTTTTCCACATTACTCAACTACCGGAATTTTCTAATAAAATAAAATTTTCGATCGCGACAACACATCCTTTCTAATTTAAAATTACACCAATATCATGAAAGATCCTTTCTAGCTGTACTTCGTCATTCTTAATGACAACTGCAAATAAAATACGTTGCTTTTAATCATAGATTGTCAAATATTTGGTGAACCTATTAACTCTCTTTCTTTTTTAATAAGACATTTATTCCCTGACTTTTTTAAGGGTTTGTTCGACGTAATTTTTGAAAAGTCAAAATATACTTTTGAGACTGAAAAGTTACTGTTGAATATGTTTTAATAATTTTTTGAAAATATTTTTTCTGATTAAGAGAACTTTTAGAAACTGACGAAAAGTAATTTTCTCCTCTCTCAAAAGTAGAATCCCGTCCTAGGCCCTTTTAATAAATTTTGTTTTGTGGGGAATAACTGCATAATCATACAAAAAATTGTCCCGTTCCTTGTAGAATACAAAGAACACTTTCCAAGGCGAATGACCTAACATTTCTGAAATATGATTCTTTTTTGTTCTGTATGCATTCTTTCTTGTACTCTTACTTGCAAGACATCATTTTCTTTGCAACATCCGGTAATTAATATAAGGAAAAAATGCAGGTGCTGGTTACAAATTTTTTTTTTTTTTTTGGTCTTTGTCAAGTGAAAAACTGTCGACTGTATATGTAAATAATCTAACAGTACTTTATTCTATACATGCAGCACTGTTCTTAATATAATTCCATGTTTAGATTACAATAATCGAAGCGATTAGCGTTAAGATTGTACAAATACATGATGTATTGCAGACCAATTCAATATTTCCGACTCGGAATCGTGGAAAGGGTAATGGAATAACCCCATTATTTAAAGAATGAAAAATTGATTAACCTACACATCAAGGATAATTATCACCACTATAATTTGATCGTCTTAAAGTATTTTGGTCATTTTACGTGACAGGGGTTTAAATATTCCAAATTATCCAACAAAAAGCCAACTGCTGTGATCAGAAACTTTCAGCAACTGGACCAAATCCAATATAACATTATCAAGAAGTGAATCAAGAAATGATAAAATTACATTCGAAAATTGATTCAACATCAAATTCTCCTCAATTCTTTCCTAAATATCATCATGGCTGCAAAATTCCAGCCATCTTCAATTCTTTATCTATTCTTTATATTCATCATTTCTTCCATTCCTCAATCCTCTTGTCAATCCAGTTCTCCTCAAAACATCGAAACTCGATATCCGTATTCTCCTCCTCCACCTCCTCGACCGGCTGATGATCAGCCTATTAGTCCTCCACCAATACCAAATCCACTTCCATCGCAACCAGATGCCCCGCCAGGAAAATCATCGTCGAAAAAGGCAGTTGCAAAAGCAGTGGCTGCCACTGCTGCTGGTACTCTTGTTTTATCCGGGCTTCTTTTCTTCTTACTCCTAAGGCGATCACGTCGAAAGAGGGAGAGAACTGAAGTCAATCTCTATGCTGAGAATCCTGTGGTGCCTCAGCCTCGAAATGATTTTACGCGGTTTGATGGTAATGTGAAGGGGGTGAATGTTGATGAGAATGGATTGGATGTGCTTTACTGGAGAAATTTAGAAGGGGGAGGAAAGAAAAGAAGTTTCAAAAAACAAGTCTATCAGAACTTGAAATATGATAAAGAAAATGAAGTAGAAAAAAGAATCATCGGTGGAGATGATGGAAATAAGAAATATGAATCACCTATTCAAGTAACTCCTTTGCTCAGAGGAAAATCTTCAACCTCTCAGAGTGCTGTTTGGATAGATAAGGAGGATTCAAGAATAAAGAAAGTACCTACACTTTCATCTGGAATGGCTGTGGAAAAGCAAAATTCATTGAGCCAAGTAGTGAAACATTCAGCACCACCAGCACCTCGGCCGCCGCCAACAAATATTGAGGCAGTTCCGAAGGCAGAAATGGCCGCACTACCACCATCACCTCCTCCTCCGGTTCCATCAAATACAAGTCCATCTCCATCTCCACCACCACCCCCTCCTCCGGTTCCATCAAATTTAGGTCCTTCTCCCCCACTACCGCCACCACCTAAAGCAAGTGGAGCAGTTTCATCATTGAAACCCCCGGCACCGAAGGGAATGCCTAGTGGCAGTCAGCGTTCATCCTCGTTGGGAGAAGGCACGTCGAGCAATGAGAATGGAAAGGTGAAACTGAAGCCCTTGCACTGGGATAAGGTGAATCCAAATGTGGAGCATTCCATGGTGTGGGACAAAATTGATCAAGGCTCTTTCAAGTAATGATCCTCAACTACTTTTATGTAAAAAAAAGTTCTCCCTTCTTATCCAATTTTTCTCAACTTTTCTGCTGATTTGAATTCAGGTTTGACGGTGATCTTATGGAAGCTCTCTTTGGATATGTGGCCACCAACCGAAACCGAAAATCTCCTCGACAAGACAGTAATTCAACAAGCCCAAGAGGGGATAGATCCGGTCCAGCCTCCCGGATTTTCATTCTAGACACCAGAAAATCCCAAAACACCGCAATTGTACTCAAATCACTTGGTGTTTCGCACAAAGAAATCCCCGATGCCCTTGTTAAGGGTGATGGCCTAAATGCAGATACGCTTGAAAAGCTCACGAAAATCTCTCCAACGGATGAAGAAAGGTCTAAAATCCTTGCGTTTGATGGAGATCCAACAAGACTTGCTGATGCAGAATCCTTCCTCTACCACCTCCTCAAAGCTTTTCCATCTGCCTTTATTCATTTCAACGCCATGCTTTTCAGATCAAACTATTACACAGAGATTACGACCCTCAAGGAATTGTTCAAATCACTCGAATCAGCTTGCTATGAGCTTAGAAATCGAGGGCTCTTCTTGAAACTTTTGGAAGCAGTGCTTAAGGCAGGGAATCGCTTGAATGCAGGGACGTCAAGAGGAAATGCACAAGCATTCAACCTTACAGCTCTTAGAAAACTATCCGATGTCAAAAGCAGCGATGGAGCAACAACTTTGCTTCAATTCGTCGTCCAAGAAGTAGTACGGGCTGAGGGAAAACGCTGCGTGCTTAACAGAAATCGCAGCATGAGTCGAACAAATAGCCAAAACTCAAATCCTGGAAACCAAAGTTCAGATAACTTGGCACCACAGGCTGATAGAGAAAAGGATTACATGATGCTGGGATTGCCTGTGATAGGAGGTCTAAGCGCCGAGTTTTCAAATGTGAAGAAAGCAGCCACAATAGACTACGATTCCATCGTTAAAACAAGCTCGGGGTTATCATCACAACTGATCGAAATTCGAAAAATAGTGGCGCAATGTGATCATCACACAGGATTTGCAAAGAAAATGAATTTTTTTGTAGAGGGAGCTGAAGAAGAAATAGAAGCAGTGAAGAAAGAGCAAACAAGAGTTATGGAACTTGTGAAGAAAACAACAGATTATTATCAGGCAGGGTCCTCAAATGACAAAGGGAGAAATCCACTTCAATTATTTGTCATCGTTCGAGATTTCCTGGGAATGGTTGATCAAGTTTGTGTTGATATTGCAAGAAATGTTCAGAAGATAAAACCTGCACCATCTTCTGCCGGATCATCATCGACCCCAGAATCGCCTAGGATATTTAGGTTCCCGAAATTGCCGGCCAATTTCATGTCGGACCATTCGAAGAGCAGTTCGAGTGACTCAGATAATGAATGACCGAACACGATTCTTGGGTCTCGAATCAACAAATGGACTAAAACTGGCGCAGTTGCATCAGAAGTAAGTTAATCATTGTCGACACACAGAGTCCTGTACATGGATAAATTTGACACCATAAATGCCTTGGTTATTTGATTTTTCTGTAAGAAATTCTTTTCAAATGTATTATCAATTCATGAAAATGAGTTATTTTTTTGCTGGCACGATGATTTCTTCTGTTTCTTCCTTCAACAAATTAGTGAAGGCAATAATGAGTATTGATCCTTTCCATAGTACGGTTAACAAAAAGACCGATCCAGGTAAAAATAGTACATGATACATGGAGGATAAACATTGTACCACTTACAAAACTTCATTTTCATGACAATAAATAGAAATATTCGACACATACATCACAATACAATATCCATTCAAAATGGTCAAATCGTGTACCCAGTTTTCAATTTCCCTACGCAAACAATTTTCAAAACGGATATAGTGTCCGAATACCTCTAACTGGCTACTGCCTCCCTGCTATTGGAAAACTATCCGTCTGCTCGTACATAAATATATGAACCTTTTGTGTATACAAGTTCTTCTAAACTATTTAACAACTCTGCAACTCTTTTCATCTCTTCCATGAGATTAATATGAATTTCTATTACAGCTACTGACAAAATCCCGCAAATCTCATTTGCCAATCTTGCTGCTGGTGGAGAAACTAGTTCTTGTCATATGCACAACTCTCCCACTGGTATATATACTTCAAGGACTGTATGACATAGATGTTCTATGACGGAGAATGTATTTTTCCTCATGGAACAGGGAAAAAATTCTCTCACCTACTACATGTGGGTCGAGGATGGATCTTATTGTCTGAGCCTTCCTGCAATTTCATTTGAAAAAGAAAAACAAACCCGTGAAATCAGGAGTGCCAGATGCCAAAAGAGAATAAAATACTAACAGCGATAAAACTTAACCACCGAGCCTGGGCACTGAAGACAACATTTAAGTAAATAAACGAGACTCCAGTCTAACAACCTAACCTTGAAGTGAGATGATTAACTTGGAATTGAATTCCTATTACTTTACTGTTTAACAGTATAGAATCTCATATCAAGTTTCACTATAAAAGTCATAGAACATGAAATATTTTCATAAAGGCGTTTTAACAATATTGAAAATATAATCTGCAGTAATGATAAATGTCAACATGTATATCACTGTAGATCTGAGTAATTAGGGTCCGTTTGATTGCAATAATGGAATTTGGGTGGAAAGAAAACGAATTTCGGAGAATTGCATTGCCTAGAACTTGTTTTATTGA
>CAIGRK010222622.1:0-11480 GCA_903798315.1 Fraxinus greggii
TTTAAAATATATTTTGTCAAAAGAACTATCAAATGTCGTTATTTTAAACCGAATAAGTGTAAAAATTACACTTATTAGCCTCTGATCTCCTTCATTTGACTGCAGCCTCCTATGAATTTGTACTAATGAACAAGATTGGACTTCAAGTCACGCGTGATCAAGATGACGAAGACGGAGATTTAACAACACTGCAATAAATACTTAAAAGGAGAGTTATACCTTCTGGAGCTACCCATCACGAGATTTTTTAATTCCTATTTTCTCGAGTCTATTTTCTCAAGGGAGTACCTCTGGAGTTATACCATATTTTAACAGCATTAACATATTTGAACTTTGAAAGTTTATCTCGAGATGCAATTTATAATTTGTCATAATAGCAAAAGATTAATCAGCGAAATTTTATGATAAATCAGAGAAAAGGGAAGTCAACCTTAACATCAATTACAAGCAGTTTTACTGAGTGAAAAGTTAGGTACCTTTCTGGTTTCTTCTAGCTTGGAGCTTGAAGCCATGATAAAGANTTCTCAAGGGAGTACCTCTGGAGTTATACCATATTTTAACAGCATTAACATATTTGAACTTTGAAAGTTTATCTCGAGATGCAATTTATAATTTGTCATAATAGCAAAAGATTAATCAGCGAAATTTTATGATAAATCAGAGAAAAGGGAAGTCAACCTTAACATCAATTACAAGCAGTTTTACTGAGTGAAAAGTTGGGTACCTTTCTGGTTTCTTCTAGCTTGGAGCTTGAAGCCATGATAAAGAAATCCAGTCGCCAGTTTGATTCGGCAGGTGACACCAAAGGAACCAAAAGAAGTAACAAACACGATGGAGAGAGACAAAGAAAGAAATAAAACCAAAAAGTTGGAATGAGATTAGACAACACGTTATCTGCTACAATGTTTACAATAATTTGTTCGCCATCTTGCCCATTGATTCCCAACGAAGTTCTTGAATATACGTGGAAGAATGCCTAAAGGACATGCTAAGCTACAATTTACTACATCAGCCTCTGCTTGACACTGCATGTCAAAAACTGACGCACACTACAAGATTTATAGCAAGGGCTTTTTTGCACATGCAGACTGCTTAATTGATCTTCTGGTTTGTGCGTGTTTTCCTTAAATCTCTTGGTCATTTGCATACTGCTCCACTAATCTTCTGGTTTCACTGTATTTTCCTTGAAGCTCTTAGTCAACCAGATTGCTGTCTCCCTTGAAGATACTTTCCCCGGCCCAAAAGGCTTCAGTAAAACCCCAAGTTCTTCAATTCTATCTTCTTGTAACAATCTCGCACTAAATTCAAGTAATCCTTCCAAAGCTTCAGCTCGTTGTCGGCAAGAAGACATATTAAAACGGAAACGTCTTTGGTCTAATGAAGTTCGGCTTGACGTGCCAGCTGTAGCATTTTGATTGGAAGACTCACTTCCATCCTCTCTAACATTAAAAGTAGGACCTTGAAATCCTTTAGAATTATTGTTGAAGCTCAATCTGTCAAATCTATCAGGAAACTGAATGGTGCATCTATCCTTCATAATAGAGCGGTCACCCTGTGGTGAACTAGAGGAACCTTGCACAGAGGCAGATGAAGTTTTATGCATCTGAAAGAAGGGATCCTCATATGACACTAAAGGAAATTCAATTATCTTATCGATTCGAGGTGCATTGACTGAGACATCTGGAGACTTGATGATGTCGATGTTTCCAAGACTCGGCCTATGACGGAAACTGCAAACTGCATCTTTGGCCGGTAACGGCAGAGAAGCTCTACGAGTAGTAGCGACAGATTTCTTAACCAAGGTTCTTGAATTTTGAAGCTGCATAGGAAAAAAAATTCAGTGAAAACATATAACACAAGAAAAATCCTGAGCAATGTCACTAGCATTTAGTTAGTGCTGAACTTCTAATCCATGTTAAGTTCAGGGAGGGAAGGGGGAAAGGAAGGAGAAGTTAGGGATGTATACTTTTTCAACTTTTCCTTATTTTGTGTAAGAAAGGGGAGGGCAAGGGAGAAGAGAAAATTAGTGAGAAGAGAGAAATTACTTTATGCGTAATTAACTGATGTACCCTTAATTTCTTAGTCTACATATTTCAGTTGTGATTAGTTTAGTCATTAATGCCTTATGAGAGTAAATAACGATTTCAGGGGGGGTACCTACCCTTTACTCTTGCTTCCTCACTGAAATTCAGGTTTCATCTCAACCAACACATTTGATGTTTACCATTAACTTCCACTTCTGTATTTTCCTCCTACTTGTACCCTTACCACCCATACATGATACAAATTTAGATTGCTTCTTACCCTTTACTCTTGCTTCCTCGCTGAAATTCAGGTTTCATCTCAACCAACCCATTTGATGTTCACCATTAACTTCCACTTCTGTATTTTCCTCCTACTTGTACTCTTACCACCCATACTTGATACAAATTTAGATTGGTTCAGTTGCTAGAAATCTTATCTAACATAAGTGAATAGGACTAAAATTTTGTTCAACAGTCAGAGAGAGACATTTTAATAATGATGGTGCCATATCAATCACTGCAAAAGAAGATGCCTGTTTAATATCCTAAAATGACAGAGGCTAATTAAGTTGTACAACTTTCTCATACAATTTATGAAGGTTGAATTTGAGATGTAATAACTATTCTTGGATTATACACTTTGGTCATGCATTCTTATCTTTGGCTTCCTCAACCAAATTCAAGTATTAATTATTTTAATTAAGAAATTAAGAGTGCAATAGTAGTTTTAGGATGCTATTATATTTATTACTTCAGAGTTATTTTGACTACCTAATTTCTGCCTCTATCTTATCTCATGGTTGTTTCCGTGTAGTAGGTGATACATGAATTTTCAAAAGAATGATTATAAGATTTAAAATCTAGAAGATTGTAAACATGCATCCCTCAGTGAGTTGGCTATCAAGTTCATTTTATTTGGTGTAGATACTAGGAAATCAAACTCATTTAAAATTAATAAGCAGTTCGTACAAGCAACTAAGTTGGATTATATGTTTTTAGGACCATGCTAGATCACTGGCCTACGTTCTTAGGGTCACTACTCACTAAATAGAAAATTTCAATTGAGATAACTAGTTCAGTAGGTCATTGCCTTTTTTCCCCCCCAAGCAGACAAAATTACTATAACAGATATATTTTCACAAATCCTCCATGCCTCTTTTAGATATGGTCAAGAAACAAAATGCATAATTCCACACACAAATATCTTGAGATCTTACCAGTTCACGATTCTTAGAAAGCTCTGATTTTCTCTTGGACACTGTAGAAGCATTTATAGCTGTTGCTTTTGGTTTCTTGGCAATCTTTGAAGTTCTAGAAGTAACATTTTTCGTAATGACGGTCCCTTCATGTGAGCTTCCAGTGGAGAGCTGTTTTATTCTTGGATGCAGATGAAAAGGAGTATTTTCAGTCCTTTGTATAGAAGAACGAAAACTTTGATCAGCTCCAGATGCACTTGGATTCAAAGTCCTGTCATTTCCACATGATAGTCGTCTCTCTCTATTCACTGGAGGTCGGACATTAATTGGCTCCGAAAATCTAATTTTCCTAGTGTTATTTGTTTCAGCCCATTGAATTGGTAGACTGTTGCGTCTGGGGCAATTGAGTTTCAGATGAGTGTTAACCACATAGGGTTGAAGGTGTGGGTGCCTAAGAAGTTCTGCAGCCTGCCACAATGATGATATACTGATTAGTTAAATTGAAATATTTCATGATATACAAATATGTGCCACCATACCATTTAAATTGATATCTAATAAAAAAGAGGAGGAAACAAGTTGCAAGGTATTTCACGTAGCATATATTCTAAATAACTTACATTTTAAGCTTTTAAAATATGTTTGAGAAGCCAACAAAACAACCCTCCTCAATTTTGCTTCAAGATGTTTGTCAAAAAACATCTTCTTTTACACTAATGCTTCAACTTTGATTTAACAAATGGAAATGATAACTGCAAAGAATATGATATCCACAGTGGCAATCATGGTGGCAAAGGAGGCAATTACAATTTGACTGGGACTTCTATTTAACATAAGAGGTCACTGGAATATTGAAGGTGATGATGGTATATCAAGCAGGATTGAGTAACAGAAAATCAATGATGCAATTCTCTAGACTCAGATGTCTTTTTGATGCTTACAGTATTGGAGCATATTTTTCGCATGACTGGAACACTTGCACAACAACAGACCGAGCCTTATTTTCAATAAAGCAAGTTGGGAACATGAATCATTTTTCACCAATATTCATCACAGCAATAATTTTATTCTTTTTCACATTATGGCCGGCAACTGATGTTGATCACTCAGGACAGAAAACAAGAGAAAAAAGGACTAGAAAAAAATACAATACCAACGTGCGTAATATGATATGTAAAATGGGGTTTACAGAACAGAGCTTACATTAGGCCGAAGTTCTGGATTTTTCCGCAGCATGCTTTTTACCAGACCCCGGCTGCAACACAGGCGTGCAAAATAATATGAATTAGCTGGTCAATGGGAGAATAAGAAAACTCCATTTGAAAAAAATGATGATGATGTTTCTTTCAAAAAACCAAGCTTATAATGCTGTTTATCGGATAAAATTATCTTTGCAATATCTTCAGTAATTGCTAGACATGATTCGATGTTCAAGTCTGTGTGCACTAGATAAAGGAACAAGTGAATACAACTTCATGATTTCTATGATTTTGTTTTCTAAAATATAAGTTGTTTGACATAAAAATAAATGTGATATAAATTATAATTTTAAGACAAGTTCCAGAAAATGAAAGTAATAACTAGAAAAGAAAGAATAGAACTTGTCTCGAGGAACAACTTGAAAACAACTCTGTGCAATAACTTACAATGCACCAGAGTATTTTGTGGGTAGTGGCGCCACAATAGACTTGTTTATTTTATTGATGAGTGCCTGGATGTCCTGCATGAGAAATTACAGAAATTAGTAACTAGCTCAAGACAAAAAAATTACACAGCAGGAACTAAAAGAGTTGACAGGAAGCCTAGAATACATTCAAAATAAATGAAGAGTAGAGAACAAGGTCAAGTGGGAGGCTCCAAGGATTATATGTGACAAGATTCTATGTAACACAACCTATCCACTCCATTAACAATGTGCAATATGTTGGCTTACAAGAGCACACCCAAATCCAATCATTATAGACTAGGACACAGATCATGCTGCTATTATTTATCCTAAAACAAGATAGAAGGATTTCAAGCAAAGAATAAGCTCAACTTCTGTCTAAAAATTGTTTCTTGTTGTTTGTCAAGTACTAATATTATCCTATGCTGGAGAACGTGCGCAACATTTTAGCAGGAGATTATTAAAAATGTTAAAATTCCAAAAGAATATGCTTTCCCTTCGCTCATCAGAACAAGCTTCCGGATCATGCTCTAACGTTACCCTGCCTAGAGTGCGAATTTGCAACTGATATGGTGTTGGAACCACTCGGCCATGCATGCTACTATCCAACAACTCATAACAACTTCGATAGGAATCAGATAAGTAGATCTTTTCAAGTCTTTTCCATGTTCTCTGAATGCCTCAGCCATCTTTAACCCATGGTGCATAAGAATTTTTAGAAATGTCCAGTATTAGGACATACCTGACAACCTGTATTGCATGGAAATTTTAACTAGAATGGCGTATCCGTGTCCGACACGTGTCGAATATCGACACTCGGACACTATACCGTGGTCATTTTTCTTTCTTTATCATAAATATTATATATTTTTAACCTAAAGTGATTATTGAATAACAAATGGGTACCCTTATTTAAAATATTTCGACAAAAAAAATAATAAGTATAAGACGAAGCCCTTGTTTGATCTTCATTATTTTCAAAATACATTTTTCTCTCTTCTTTCCGACAATACATTTTTTAAAAAAATAATATTACATGAAAATCTAAAATTTTTCCTTATTTTTTAACCACATATTTTCATCAATCTACTGTTCCAAAATGCATTTTTACAATAAAATGGGAAACAAACTGACTCTAAATTTATATTATATAAATGAAGATTGTTAAAGAATTTAATCAATGTGTCGGCGACGTGTCATGTCAGAATTTTTTTTAAAAATCGCGTATCGATGTGTGTTGGAGACAGGTATCCATGTCGGTACATCATTTGCTAACAACAATTCTTAAGCATCATCAAGTCCATCCACTTTCACATCTAAACAATATAGTATACTTAATAAACAATAGCGATCAAATGCAGAAAAAATGTTTCTAATTTCTGAAGCCGATGAGATGGTCAGAATCAGCACCAACTGATAGGCATAATATTTATGATTGAACATAGCTCATATGTAGATGAATTGAAAAGAGTTGATGCGCAATAATACAGATATTGGAGAGAGAAAAATTACTTCCAATATACAGGTAATGTCACAAGAATGAGGAACACTCCAAGACAGTTTAATCATCTCCTATAGTATGTGCAGGAGATTATTTTATTCGGAAGATATTACACTCCTTTAACACAAATGATTGATAAACAATCGATCTTATCAGCTTGCTTTAAGATTAGGTTAACAGCAACTTACAAATGCTTTGAATGCAGGTTTAAGTGCTGTCATCTCATAAATGCAGCATCCTGGATGACATGATTTGGTAGACGTTAGAACAGTTGAACTAAAATCTATAAACTATGTCAATATCAATTAGGATCTACTTTAATTCCATAGGAATCTGTGTGCGCGTGAACTTACATTACTGGAACTGTGTTTCATTTAGAAAAAAATTAGCTTACCGAGGGACCATATGTCTGATTTGGAACCATAAGGTATATCAGCAAGAAGCTCAGGGCACATATAACTGGGAGTTCCAACTATCTGAAAACAAAACAGCAAGAATGAGAATGATAAGACAAAAACAGAAACGTAAAATAAACCATTTATGCTGACCATAAATTACTTACAGAGGAAGCAAGATCATCTGAAGCCAACATCTTGGCAAGTCCGAAATCACCTACAACAGCAGTCGTGATAGTTGAGCAACTCTATTATGGTTGCCAAAAACATGAAATTAATTTAGATGTATACATATTCTCTTACCAAGACGAATATCTCGATCTCTTGTTAAGAATATATTAGAACACTGCAAGAATTTTAGCAACATAATTACTATAAGCTTTTAATGCACTCAAAAATATGTTATAACAAATCCACCAAGGAGATAGATGGTTGCATCTAACCTTGACATCTCGATGAAGAATATGATTCATGTGTAAATAGTCAAGTGCCATAAGAAGTTGAACAAGCCACTTACATAGCGTCTGCAACAGTAGCAGTATAATTTAGATGAAAAGAGTCATACAAGTGGGTGATAATCCACAAAATACTTGGTATCCAGGCACCAAAAAAGAAAGGGGAAAAAAAGGGAAAGCAAATGAAAGCAAAAGAAAAGGGCAAAAGAAGAAATTACCTCTTCTGGAAAATGGACACCATTTGCCTTTTTTATTGCTTCTGCCCTACGAACCAGAAGTGGCAGAAGAGTTGAAGATCTATCTATCTTTCCTTTTCCTTTCGGGGTGTGTGTGTGTGAGTGGGGGAGGACACTTTCACTCAAAAACATAGATCACTGATCAATGTTATAGTTCAAAATGAAGAATAACTTACATGTCTCCACCTTCACAGTAACCTATGATAATGCACACATAGCAACCCTGAAAAAAAGTTTTTAAAAAAAAAACTATAACAACTTTTTGGAGGTCAAGAAGTAAATTAGAAGCTTCGACATTTCTAACCAACAACACATAAGTTTCTTACAATCATCATCATCATTATTATTATTATTTATTTATTTTTTTTTCTTGGTATAGCCACCAAGAAAAATTACTGTTGCCACTTGCCAAAGAAATTGCAAGGTATTTGTCAACTGAGTACTGAATTCCATTACAATGTATAGATTATGGGAAATATCTATCTCTAGTTTATGCTTTAGTTACTTATGATGCAGTAATTAAATCTGCAATTCCTTCAGTTTACAAACCATGGGAAAAAGTCTGGAAAGTTTTTTTGTGTCTTGATTTATACCTCGAAGTATAACAGGCATTGAATTACATGAAGGAAAAAAGTATTATTTCTGACAAGTGACTAAAAGATTGCACTAAATTTCAGTTATATACCAAGCTAAGGGCATAGTTAGCATGTCAAATGCTTCATTATTTGAGAAATTCGATAGATCAAAAGAAGTTCATCTTTCATGCTAATTAAGATCATGACATTTCAAAAATTGTTAAAAGTTGGATGAAGCTAGTGACCAGCAACCAATGTAGGAGGAACCTTTCAATATGCTAGTTTGAATGAGCATAGCTTGCAAATTGATGGTTAAATTTAATATACCAACTAAAGAAGAATACTCAAGAAAGAAATTTTCCTTAGTATGAATTCTAAGGACGGAAAAATATTAGTACAAAGAGGTGAGGTGTCTACCTTCTCCACCCATGAATCTTTGTACTCCACGATAAATGGATTTTGCATTTTTGATATAAGCTCCATCTATAAGACACGGGAAAATGCATCATTTTAGATATCTTAAAAGTACAGAAATTTAGAGACGCCTCAATGATTGTGTGTGTGTGCGCCAGCCAACAATACCCGATGTTGCAAAACCAGTACAGGACTTAAGAAGGGTCATTTGCTCCTTTTACTTGAATGTGTAGGAACTAGAGCTAGAGTAATAAGGATTATTGTTTCTAGTACAGTACGGTCAAATTCCCTATTCCTAACAGTCAATATCAAGAATACAAAATGCTACATAACCATATGAAGTATGAAAAAAATCTACAGATAAAAATGGGGAAAACAGAATAAACCACATTATATGAGCAAGAAAAAATGAAATTAGTTACACCAATAACCTCCTGATGTGCAGATCGACGTGTCCGATTGGTTTGGCGGGCAAGACGTATCTTTTTCAACACGTACCTTAATGTTAAGACAAAAATGAACGAGGTAAATTCAATCAATAATGTAAAAATGCATTAGCTAATTATTAAGTTACAGATGATGGACATGACAAATGGTATAAATTGGAAATGTCAGGATAAGAGAGAAAGGTAAAGACGTAGTTAATTCGAAGCTTACTTCTTCTTTTCAAGCTTGTGCCGTACAAGAAGGGCAGAGCCAAAAGCCCCTTTTCCTATCTGTTCCAGTATTTCATACTTCTCCATTGTCTACTAAATTAAATATCCTTCAACTCTTGAAGTCGACTTGAGACAAGATGTTGCAGTCTTCTCACAATGCCCGCAACCAAATATCATAAGCTGCTTTAACTTCCCTTCTTTTTTGGGGGCACTGGGGGACCAAAAACAGCACCAAAAAGGAAACAGAAAAGACAATGAGAAGTAGTTTAAATTACAGTCAAACTGATAAGAATTAGAGACTGATAAGAATTAGAGATCACATCATAGAACAGTTTACTTGACAATAGCACATGCATAAGAAATATATGGCTATAGCGCCAGTGCGATGTACTACAATAATTACCTCAAATTTTTATTTAAATTTTGAATAGGAGTAATGCATTAATTCTGGACAAGAAATAGCATATTTAATTCCCTGAATAACTGAAAAATAATCAAACAATAGAGATCTTTCAGTAAATGAGCGGTTACATACCATGAATTTAAGAGACGAATTTTTATAGAAATTTGGAATGGAGATCCAGTCCTAAAATAGAGAGAATACAATGAGTTATACATTAGCATTGTTACAGAAAAAAGTAAAAATTAACAACAGAAAGCTCAGAAAATTATTCTTCTAGCAAAGCAAAGGAAAGGAAAGCGAGTCAAGGACCTGATAATAGCAAATGCAGCTGAAAATGAAACCCGAATTCAACAAATTACACAATATATAGAGTAAAATAAGGTCACGGTCAATTCAACAGATTCATTCATTGAATTCATAGAAAGAAACTTCAAAAGGAAAGAGTAAAGCTGTAAATGTAAAAAAAAGGAAAAAAGAGAGAAAAATCACCTGAAACGCGTAGGTTTAGTGTCCTGTGGATCACGAGCTGCTTCGAACAGAGAGAAAGTGAAATGCGACTAACGTAGTTGAGCACATCACCGCAAAACGACACCGTAGCAATGCCGGTACGGCAGAAGATTAGCAGGAAGAAGAAAAAGCTCTCTCCCTTCCACTGCCATTGTAGCTCACATTATCAGAGATAGAGAGAGAGAGAGAGAGAGAGAAGGGACAATGTACAAGTGAAACAGAAGCAGACAAAAACGAGAAAGCGGGATTATTATAATAAACTAGGATTAGTTTAAGAAGCTTAGGAAGATTAAAAATTTGATTTTAAAAAAATTCTATTTTATCCCTTATTTGATCCCATTTTGGTGATGGATTCTTGACCAGTAATTTTTGGAGAACGCGGAATTAAAAAAAAAAATTGATTTATGTGTAAAATCATTTTATTAAAAAATGTCTGATTAAAAATGAGTTTTGATAAAATAATTTTTTTAAATAAAATGAGGCCTTAAATTCATTTTATATAAATAAAAAATAAATAAAATCATAGTGTTTCACTTTTTATTGTACACTCATCAATATTCGTTCACTTCTTTTTTACACGTTCCATAAAATTCACGAATTATAATTTATAAATCTTTTATCAAATGTACATGTTTGACAATTATTAATTTACTTACTAGCTGGTTAACTATATGTTTATCCACAATTAAATTGCTGAGTTATTATATATAAACATAGTATAATTCACTGCTTCATAATAGAGACAGCAACAATTGTCTGCTATGACCAATAAAGAGAAAATTACTCAATCTACAATGTACGTAGAACACTACATATTAGGTCGCTTATCACTATGAGACTCTCTACATTTATAAAGGATCATCTATTGCTATAAGGTCATCTACATTCATGTTGAACCGTCTACCGCTATAAGGTCATCTACATTCATGCTAATCTGTCTACCACTATGAGACTTTCTACATTCATGTTGAGTTGTATATTCATGCTGGGCCGTCTATCACTACGAGATCAATGCAACACTTAACTATAAAAATATTATTGAGTTGGATTGGAATGGATCAATTATTATCGTGGATACAACCAACTGTTGAATAGGTGGAGGACCTCCATTCAGGATGTGGGGGTAGTGGGAGGCGCTACGAGGGCACAAGTGTCGCAATAACCATCCGACAATTGTATGGAATCCGACACCGATAAATACTCCAAAGGCAAGACATGTATGATTCTAGAGACTCTAGATATCTGAATACGCATTCAATATTTTATTCCTAATATTACGTTCTTGAATTCCTCACTAATTCTTGCTTCAGAGGTGAAGCGAAGGAGAGCGCCAACCTCATTTCTCAGGTAGCATTTGTTCATTGGAGTAGCAGAAATACCTTGCACCGCCAGAAGGCCACATGGACTTGATTCATAACCATTTCACTGCTTATAATCTAATAAAAGCTTTGC
>CAIGRK010222680.1:0-29150 GCA_903798315.1 Fraxinus greggii
ATGAGTATGTAGCAAGATCCTTCTGGTTAATAGCACTACTGTTGATCTTCGCCACCCCCACCCCACGCCATGCCATCAGCCCCCTCCTGTCATAGCCCCCATCTTCGCATGTGGATGTTTGGTGGGTGGTGGTGGTTCCTTCATTTTCTAGTACACACCCCTTTCCCAGCTTTTGTTACATTTCATCTTCGAAGCCTCGAGCAATTTCTTGAAAGTTCATCTATTGTTCCTTAGGCAACTAGCTGGAGTGAGTACGGACTAATTCATTGAGAAAGGGTGGTTGAGGAGCTTAATGCCAAGGAAACAAGACCTTGGGGACAGTACTTGCAGTTTACCCTAAATATATGTGCAATGCTATGGACTTACAGCTTAATGTTTCTTCCGTCTTGTTCTCTGGGGGTGGGGGCTTGTTGTAAGAGAAAATTCCTAGTACTCTAGGAGTACTCAACTCAGTACTCCTTGCCACTTGAAAATTGACATGTTTATTTTTCGTTCATGCCTGGGTTCCCATTAAATAATGGGTCTAACCTATCTAATACACTGAAGGTGTTGAGCAAAAAATTATAAGGCAAATATTCTAATCAATGGATTAAGATTTATTCTTTCTATAGTTTAATGGAGAAGTATTCATGTTGCCTTCCAGAATTCTGTGTTTTGCTTAATGGCTACGATGTACCCAATCCAGTTGTTATTTATATGTATTCTGCTTTACTTCATATATGTTCTGTGTGTACCTCCTTTATTACCAGTTGAATGGTAATTGAATTGAGGTAGTGTGTCCTTTCTGTAGAAGTTTGAATATGTTCCATAACTTGGCTCCATGTCCCCAGCTAATGGCAAAACCAAAATCACGACATACGGGAAAGAAGAAAAAAAATCAAGGTGCCCCAGAAGTGGACTCAGCCGATGAAGATTGTTGGGTGGTGGTCAAGAAGCAAAGAGTCACTATTTTAATCCCACCATTGTCCAGTAAGGAACAGCTCATAAATCCTAACACTGCAGACCCTCAGATCCAAGAGCCCGGAAAAACTAATTTTGAGCCACAGGATCCATCAGGTACACGTGTCCAAACGCATTTGTCTCCTGCAAGGGAGAAATCCATCTCCTCGGAGTCTCCCAAGGAGGATCTTCCACCGGCTAATATAGTTCATCCTTCTGAACCTGTTCTACCATCCGAGCTACAGCACAGGGTTGATTTGGACAATTCACCAATTCATAGTTTTAGAGAGGATGAAATGATAGGATTTGGCAGCACATCAAAAGTGAGCAAGAAGTTTATGATATTTACTGATACAAGCACACTGCTAAATCGAAGAATGAGAGCATTATATCTGGAGAAAAAACTCCGTAGTGCTGGAGGATTGAACAACTGGCTAGTTTCTCTAGGCCTTAGCCGCTTCATAACCATTTTTCAGAGCCGGAGTGTCAACAAATTTCAGTTGGCTAATCTTACCATGCAAAAGCTTAAAGATATGGGTGCAGTAGCTGTTGGTCCTCGGAGAAAGCTTATGCATGCCATTGACTGCCTTTGCCAACCCCATTGTTTCGAGTATCCATGAGTTCTGAGAATGTGCAAACAAGAAGAAAGACAATGTCCAATGATCATAACGTGTGTGCTTGTTTGTGTTTAGTTGCGTCCTGTATCCTCTTTGAGTAGAGCTAGGCTGGATGATTATCCTAAAGTCGAACATTTATTCTTGTATATTGCCATGGATCCTGATCATCAATTAGTACAAATGTCCAAGGTTGTTGGCAATGTATGTGTTTTGTTATACAATTTTCAAAGCATTTTGTGAATTCGAAGATTCTCCAATCTCATTGTCTATAGCCAGGCCAGCACTTGCTCAAGAAAACCCAATTCAATCGAAGTCATGTCTATCTAGCCGTCTGGACGGCATGGCATGCTTTAGGCACGGAGATCTGGTACTGCATGTGCTGTGTCAAGCCTCACGTGTTCTAAAAAGAAAAATGAAAAGAACCGTGCTACTTGAACAAAGCCAACAGGGCCCATGCTCCTGTTTGAACAGTGCCTACGGAATAATCCAAATGAAAAATGAAAAAGGGCCTAAGCAAACATATGCAAACAGAAAACTTCGTTTAATACAAATTTGCTTGATGAATATTGGAAAATTGATCATGTATGTAATTATTATTGTTCGTTCCCTTCGCTCCATCAACTAGCCCTTAACATACGAATATATGAATCACCTAATCAACACAAATAATAATCTTCTGTTTTACGATGATTTAAAGTGCGGTATCAACCATACGATGTTCATATAAGTATCCTGTGTATCTAAGAGGAATTGAAGATAATGACATTAAAATGATGACGTATATTCTTGGCAAGATCCAAGTAGAAATAATCAAGCATGTAACATCAACAATCAGACGATATTTCGCAAATTTACAAATACTAAAAAAATAAAGAATTAACGTATTTTACGTAATACTAGTTGGTGGGACCCAAATAGATCATAGCATTAGAATATGAAGATATTTGCACTCCATCATTGTCTCCTCATGAATTGGCTTTGTAAGAGAATCTTTGGTGGGTGTAATATTTTTAAGATCTCCTTTCAATTTGAGAGGCATTTGGCTAATGCTTTTCCCACTCAATTTTGCATCAAAATCAATTATTTTGAGAGAATTCTTTTGGCAAAGTGACAAGAAAAGAAGGGAACATGACATTGATTCTTATTCTTGCCAATACATAGAAAAGTTTAATAAAAATCAAGAAAATGTTTACGTCCCTTTACAATCTTTCTCTTTGAGCATGCATTCATAGCCACACATTTTATTCTTGGTATTTATTTAATGTTGGGACCAAATATTATTTGATTGAAATCTTGCACTATGTGGATGCTAAGTAGATAATGATCTATTTTTCTTTATTTTTAATTATACTTTTTTATTTATTACAACCAAAAGTTGTTTTAATTTTGTGTTTTGCTAATCTATGTTGTTTTACGTGTGATACGCCGTCTATTTAAAAATTATAATGATGTGGGTGCACGTAGGTAATGGTATTTTTTTTAAGATTTAATTTTGCTTTTTATTTGTCACACAAAAAGTTGTTCATATTCTGGGTTTTGTCGTTCTATGTTGCATTACGTGTGATAAATCGTCCACATAAAATTATGTGATGCGCATTACGTGTGATAAATCTTTTATATAAAATTATGTGATGCGGGTACCATGTAGGTAATGGTAGGTTTTCTTTGTTTTTAATTTTAATTCATTTTTCTTCACAATCAAAAGTTTTTATATTTTAAAATTCTTAAGTTTTGTCTGTATTTGTTGTGTTACGTGCGTTTTGCCGTCTATGTAAATATATTTTTAATTTTGTTTCTCATAGTTAAAAATTGATTTAAATTTAAGTGGATAATAGATAATACCTTTAAATTTAAAGAAAAAATTTCTTACGCATTCCTTCAAATTCTCTATTTTAGAGTATTCCCATGAAATTCTTTCTTTATAAAAAAAACATTTTACGCATTATAAATAACATCTTTTAAATTCGGAAAGTCAATTTTTATACATTTCAACAAACTCTCTATTTTGGAATTGGCTCTTCATTCTGCTTTTTTCAAAAAATATTTATCGATTTATCTTCATATTTTATTTGATATAAATTTTTATACGTCAACTGATCAATCAATTTAAATGTGGTTTGAATAGTTTAAGAATTAGAGTATTGAAATATTTACAATCATTGTACGTTAAGCATCGACTCTTTAAATTTGGAGTGTCAAATATACTCTCTATTTCTTGAAACTGATTTTTATTTTTTAAAGTAACGACTCTGTAAAACAAGAAGTATTTTGTATTTAGAAAGTCTTTTGAAGTCGATCTTAGCTTTCTATCTTATTTTTTAAAAAATAATATTATATATTTTTGGAAATATACAAATTTCCTCATTTTCTCTACTGAGATGAAGGTCAAGTTGCATTACAAAACATGGTTTTCAATAAAGTCGAATCAAACTCTAGTAAATTATAATCCTTTTGGAATATATTATTTTAAATTGTATATTATGGACCAAGTATTCTATGCTTTAAATATTCTATGCTTTAATATTTTGAGTGAACCCCCATCAGCCATTGAAGAATGAAGTTGAAAAGTTGTGGGATTTACAGTTGAACTCCCCATTTTAGGGGTGAAATGTATTTTGAAATAGTGATTTTTGGAGAATTTACTGTTAAAAATTAAAAAAGAACATTGATTTACATATGAAATATTTTATGAGAGAATGTGTGGTTGAAAATGAATTTTGAATTTTGAGAGAATGTGTGGTTGAAAATGAATTTTAAATTTTTTCTTTTTTTTTTGAAAAAATAATCACCAAACATAGGCAAAATATCATTTACTTATATTAAAAATGATCTCATAGTGGGTAAAAATTATTTTATCCATTATTAATGTGATAGTATCACGTCATTGATCAAGCCTAAAATTTTTTACAACCAATTTTATACAAAATAGTGGTAAGTAGTAGTAACCGAAGTGTATTGAAATGATAATCATATTTGATGTACATCATAGTTTACATTTTGTCACGTGTCAAGTTAACAAGGTTGATGTGCACTATCATGTCCAAAAATGATAGGTGACATTATTCTTGAAATGGTTGGACCTACTGTGTGTCTTAGGGAGTGGATGTGGACACCTCTAATGACTCAAAGAGACTGAACTGACACACATTGTGTCCTTTTGCCTTCTCTTTTCTGATATTGTCTCTCTATCAAATCTTAAATTCTTTTACACATTTTCAAAATTCATAAACAAAAATACCGTTTGGTGGCTATTTTATTTTTTTAGTTTTGAGCGGTATTTTAAAAAAAATGTATGATTAAAAAGTAGAAAAAAATTTTGAATTTATATGCAGAATATTTTATTATGTGAATATATTGTTAAAAATGATGCCGTAGAAAACAAGATGTTGAAAAGAAGGGAAATCAAACAAACGCAACAATGGAAAATGAAGAGAAATTGCGTGAAATTTAGCCAATATTTATCTTTCATTCTTTCAAAATTCTTTTTTTCTACATACGTATTTTCAACCATATTCACATAATAAAATATTTTATATGTAAATCTAAAGTTTTTTTCTACTTTTTAACTTCACATTATCCAATAATTCACTGTTCAAGATAACAATTTTCCAAAAAAAAAAACTAAAATGACCAACAAACATGGGCTTAAGAACAAATAGCACTAATGGTCTTTAATAGTTGATGGAATAACAAGTTCATGGTGATGATCTCCTATCCACGGTGAGCAAGAGTTATTATGTCTACTGTGATTGTGATAACATCTGATGTTGCCACGCCAACAGTGAAGATGTGATGTGACGTGACAACACCGATGTTGTCACACCTACATTGTGTATAATAACTCCTGCTCATCGTGAGTAGGAGATCAAACCCGAACAAGTTAATGTCCATAAAAGGAAATTTTCAACAAAAACAATTCAAACCTTGATTCTCCTTAAAACCTGTCTCACTCTAATATTTTAGGCACCGTCCACATTAAAACCTGCAATGTGCAATCATATAAGAATCATATAAGAATCACGTGACAATCTAACATATACACCTTTTATAATACTAACTTGCTAGTCGAGAAAATAGTAGACTGTTACAATTCAATTATTGATGATCGTGTAAACACACTTCATTTTAGGCACTGTCCACATAGAGAACTATAGTCTAATTTTATAAAGTTAGATATACATGAATATTTGACAACATAATTAAAACCCTTTTTATATTACTAACTTGCAAATCGAGAAATAGCCGACACTACAACTCAAATCACGGTGCTCCTAAAAATATGTTTCATACTTATATTTTAGGCACTGTCCACTTTAAAAACTAATTTCGGATATAGAAAAATTATGTGACAGTCTAATATGGACAATGTAACATGTACATTAAAACTTATATAATGTCACACAACAATTTATCATTTTTCAATTAAAATACAGTCAATTTTCTCATTCAATATTTTTTCTCTACATCATTTCGATCACTTCTTCGAACTTTCTTTTTTTTTTTCCTGTGTAAATAGCAAAATTCATCTAACTTGCTAGTCGTACAAGGACTAACAGTACAACTTAAATCTTGATATTCTCGACATACTTAAATGATTTCATAAAGTTGGATATATATACTAATCATGTGACTATTTAAAAGATGTACTCTTTGTATGATAATCTTTGCTAGTCGAAAAATAGCTGACATTACTACTTTTTTCTCAAATGTGTATGAGCGGCCTCGCAGTCCGACGGTTACTGGCCAAAACCTGAAACTTTCGAAACATTGTATTTGAGTAATACCTATCGTGGATTTGCACACTGGAATCTCCAAGCTAGCACATTCAAAGCTTTTTCATTCAAAAATGGCGATTTTAGCTAAGCCCTCATGCACTCTCCTCTTCATTTTGACGGTCTCCGTTATAGTTGTCTACACCGCCGTTCGCAGCCACTTGAACCACCACACCGCCGCCTCAGCCGTGAAAAATCTGTACTACAGAAACGCATTCCTTTCTTTTTCCAGTGGATATACTATCGCCGCCTACCTACACCACCTCACCCTCCAACCCCATCTCGCCGGCACGCCTGCAGCCATCAACACCGCTCTGTACGTCAAAGCCCAGTTCGAAGCCCATGGCCTGGAGACCCATTTCGCCAACTACTCTGCACTCCTTTCTTATCCTAAGCACTCGTCCGTTTCCGCGCAATTTAGCAATGGCACCACTATTTCCCTCCCTCTGTCCGAGCCTAACGTCCCTCAAAACGGCGTCGTAATGCCGTACCACGCATACTCCCCCTCCGGCACGGCGTACGGTAAGGCGGTGTTCCTGAACTACGGGAGAGAACAGGATTACCGTGCGCTGAGTGCGAATGGAGTGGAGGTTAAGGGATGCGTGGGAATAGTCCGCCGAGGTTGTGGGCTGTCCAGGTACGAGGTGGTAGAAAATGCCGCGGAGCACGGAGTGGCGGCGGTACTTATGTACACCGAGGGTGGGCCCCTCAGTGATATTAATAATTCATTTCGTGGGGGTGTGGAAAGGGGGACTGTAATGAAGGGTTTTGGGGACCCTCTGACTCCAGGATGGGCCGGAATCAATGGCGGTGAGAAGCTGGACCCAAGTGACCCGCGGGTGACTCAAAAGTTTCCCACAATTCCATCGCTGCCGGTGGCAGAGGCGGTGGCTGAGAGTATACTGAGTTCATTGGAAGGGCCCATTGTGCCCTATCAGTGGAGGGATAGCCTAAATGGTAGAATTAGACGGGTGGGGCCTGGCCCGACCATGCTCAACTTTGCATACGAGGTTAGATTGTTGGTTGGTTGATTTTTGTTGATAATTATAGCTTATGATAATGTATAAAGATGTTTTCTTGCTCACGTATGTTTGGTTTCTTTTCATGTGTGCATAATGAATTATATATAATGCATACACAGAAATTATATACACAGTACATATTGTTGCATTTATATATGTGCTAAGTTGAACAGAAACAGAAACAGAACCAGAAAACTCCACATGAAACATTACATGTACATATAAGTTCGTATATTTTTTATGCAAAATTGACTTTAGGGACAGTGTTTAATAAAAGTTTGAGGTAACTAGTTGTTTTCCAGTGGCAATCGAATAATTTTGTTTCTGATAACGATTTTTTAGCAAACGACTAAAGTTTGAGAAATGTGTTCATGGATAGAACTTGTTTTACTAATCTCTCTGGCTGAAATTTGTGCTAGTTTTGAGCCTTTTGGTTTTGCTATGTTTGATGGAAGATTCGCCAGTAATTTATGGATACAATATGAACAGACACTGTGTGTGTGTGACAGAGAGAAAGAATCTAGCTGTTTCAGAGATCTTGTTAACCAATTGTACATGTGGGCATGTCTGTGTTTAAATTTTGTGTAAGTTGTTTGTGTGTTGCATTCTATTCAGGGTGAGCAAA
Source organism: Fraxinus greggii (assembly GCA_903798315.1). Classification (NCBI taxonomy): domain Eukaryota; kingdom Viridiplantae; phylum Streptophyta; class Magnoliopsida; order Lamiales; family Oleaceae; genus Fraxinus; species Fraxinus greggii. Next base: position 7,976 of record CAIGRK010222680.1, read on the forward strand.
AGATGGCAACCATCCATAATGTTTTTGGTGTCATAAGGGGATCAGAAGAGCCAGATCGGATCGTGCTTCTGGGCAACCATAGAGATGCATGGACTTATGGTGCCGTCGACCCAAATAGTGGAACTGCTACTCTGCTTGACATTGCTCGCCGATATGCGCGACTTTTGCGCTTTGGGTGGAAACCGAGAAGAACAATTGTCCTTTGCAGTTGGGATGCTGAAGAATTTGGAATGGTAGGTAATATTCTTTCTCATGTTATAGCACCATCTGAGGGTAGAATGAGGCGACATTGGATAATCTCTATCTTTGATGGTATTATACATTTGAATAAAAGGAGATAACATAACTTTTTGATGTGAAAGAGTTTCTTGTGAACATCGCTCCATTTTTGGGAACTAAGCTTCACTTCTTGATGAAGAAAGGTCATGAGATGGTGTTCACATATCCAAGTTAGCATTTTTGGCTTAGCTAAAAAGTTAATTTCAAGTAACTTTTTTTGCCAAATATCTTTGATGTTTTTTCAGTCACTTGTTTTTTTGGATTTTCAGTAGAAAATGTCTTTTTTTGACAGTACGTCTTACTGTCAAAAAAGGCGAGTTTACTTTATTAAGCTTAGCCAAACACAACTTCCTGTTTCACATTTGCACGAGGAAACCCTGTTGGGCAACAAGAACATTTTAGAGGTTCATTTGATTCAATTGTCAGTACTTAAAAATGTTTTTCATTCTCTGGAAAATGCCCCGTGCTTGTATTCTTCTTAGTTGTTGTTTGTCCATTTTTTTCCCTCCACGCTCGAATATACATTGCAGCTTTTTGAAATGGCCCGACAATTTATAGGCTTCTTCTTTTGAAACCCAAAATCAACTTGCTCATTCTCTTCGCATGGTTTCAGATTGGATCTACAGAATGGGTTGAGCAAAACCTAGTGAATCTTGGCTCTAAATCTGTAGCCTACCTTAATGTGGATTGTGCAGTTCAAGGGCCTGGGTTTTTTGCTAGGGCAACTCCTCAGCTAGACGATCTTCTTGTCGAAGTGACAAAGAAGGTACATAAAGCAACTTCTACAAGCAAATAAAACCTTAAATGACACCTTCATTTTGCGCGTTCTAGGCAGTGGTGATTATGGTGATCTTAAATGTTTGCAATTTTTTTGCGTGCCTAATCAGGTTAAGGATCCTGACTTGAACAACGTAATTTTATACGAACGGTGGAGATCTGCCAGTAAAGGTATCAATGTAAGTTCATTTTATGACATCCTTTTTGTTGCTAATCAAATATTTATGCAGCATCCATCCCTCTGTGTGGTTGTATATGTTAATGTACGACCTTCTCTGTCTGAAGGATCTTGTAAACATCATGTTTTTTCGATGATTTATGATTTGTCTTTGAAAATGAAAGAATTTGCTGTCATAACATGAAATGAAAAAAATAATCAGTTCCTGAGGAAAATTAGATATTTCACAATGAGTTTATTCCAAATAATTGGACCAGTATCCATGCCATCTATAATTCTCTAAAACTGATGCAGTGAAAGGAATGAAATACTTAGCACAAAAAACACACAGTATTAGACAATAAACTAATCAATAACATTTTGTCTCTTTGGTTATTCGTTGATCCATCATTCATAGCTATCGAAGTTAAACTTATATTCTATGCTACTAAGTGTAATTAGATTTCAATACAAATTTAAGTCCTCAAGAATATTGGCATGATTACTATTATTTAATTGTTTGGGCAGCAGATCCAGAGACTCAGTGGAGTTGATTCGGATTTTGCTCCTTTTTTGCAGCAAGCTGGGATTCCTTCTATTGATTTATATTATGGAAGTGGTACTTCTCTTCCACTTTAATGCATTTAACACAGTCACTTTTTGGTAAAAACTTATAAACGAAAACTTTAAAAGAGAGAGATTTTTAACGTGATCCTTGCTCTGCATGTAACTTTCGTTAAGGAGCAGTTTTAGTGCTAATGAGTTTTGTAAATAATTTTCAATTTCATGCAGACTTTCCAGTCTATCACACAGCTTATGACTCCTATAATTGGATGACGAACTTTGGCGATCCATCATTTCAGCGGCACATAGCAGGTAGCTTCTGGTTTTATTTTGTTCCTGCTTGGAAATCGTCTCTTTTTGTTTACCTAGGTTTGATTATTTTTGATTTTCTAGTATGGTCTCAGGTTCTTGAGATTTCATGACTCTTTCCTTTATTTGCTTCAGTGACAGGCATGTGGGGACTTCTTGCGCTTCATTTGGCTGATGATCCAGTTCTACCTTTTAACTACCTCTCTTACGCTACTGAATTGCTGGTAGAGAATTTTTCTGTGATTGTCACTCGGTTTCTTTAATTTTTTAGGTAAAACAATTTACTGTTCGAAAAGTGTGCAAGAATCGACCGTGGAACTTGTATTGTTGGATTTTGACATGCTAATCATAATCAATTTTCACTTGGAAGTTGGTTAAAATCCCTAGCATTTGGAAACACTTCTATGCCAATGTTCAACTTCTACTTAATCTTTTGGGTCATTAATATGCTGTCAATAACATGCTACTTTGCATAGCCACTCGTTTTTTGCTATTTATATGTTAAACATATACAAATTCTACTTTGCACACCGCTTTGTTATTTTCTCTAATGATAACGTAACGCAATACTGATAGTTGCATCATAGAAATATATCTTACAAAGTTTCCCACTAAAGATCTATGTTTTAAGGTATTCAATCTCAGAACGTTCATTCCATCTCTCTTTTTTCTTCCCTTCTGGTGGTTTACTTGATGTTTTCTACAGGAGTATAAAAATGTGTTGAATAATTTATTGGAAGGGAGAATCTCGATGCATCCTATTGCTACTGCCATCAAAGAATTCACAGCCGCTGCTAATAAAACCGAGGAGGACGCCAAGGTTAACTTGTTGAAAGTTTTCGTTTCACAGAATAGAAAAGGAAAACATAACACAGTTGTGGCATGTTTAGTAAGTTGAATAGGCAGTCGACAGTAGTAAAAATAAAGAAGCTAAATCTTCTTTGTTGTACTGCTGTCCGGTATGGTCTAATATTACATACCAAATATGCACTTGATTAACTAGCCTGCGATATTTATGTAGAGAAGTGAATAATCACCGATGAAGGAAAAATGGAAAGGAGAAGTGGTCGTGGATGCATGGAAAATGATTCGATGCATCTCATTAATTTAATTTTTTTAACTGCAGAAACTGAGAGAGAATGAAAACCTGGATGAATCTTTGGTTTTGAGGAGGCGCATGTTAAATGATCGATTAATGCTTGCTGAAAGAGGCTTCTTAGACTCGGATGGCCTTCAAGGCAGGCAATGGTGCAAGCATCTTGTAAGCATACTCCTTTAGTTCTACGTGCGCACTTCTATATTTTAACCTAGCTGAATTGTGTTTTCTTTAATTTAGCCCCGTCTGGTTTAGTTAAAAACCAGAATTTAAGTAGATTTAGATAGAAGCTAATGAAATATGTAGTTGAAATGTCGGGGTCTAATGAAACATGTGGTTAAAATTCAGTTTGAAATTGTATATGTATTCTGTATTTAAGAAGTATCTCGTGTTGAAAGTTTTGAAATATTATGGTTGTGCTTCGTTAGAATTAGGCCATTAATTTATTGGCTCTTTGTCAATACTAATTCTGAATGTTCTACCTGTTCAATGCAGATATATGGGCCCCATGGTGACACCGGAAGCAAGATCGAGTTCTTTCCAGGAATAATTGACGCGACTTCTCAAAGCACAAGACTGGACGAGGAAGAAAGGCAGGCAGCCATCCGGCATGAGATCTGGAGAGTTGCTAGGGCCATTCAAAGGGCTGCCTGTGCTCTAAAAGGTGAATTAACCTGTGGATAGTCTTCTGTCATGTTCATACAAAGTAAGCTTTAACATGTTTAGAACTGTAAATATGGCTCCTTTTTTGTCCTATCGGCCGTGCTTTTCTTGAAAGTTTTGTTGACATGATCATTGATCTTGATACAAATATGAAAGAACTATCGTCCTCTAGAATTATGTTTTGAAAAATTACGTGTTGACGTGTCTATACTTTGCTTTGTGCATCCGTTATTAGGACATGACATTTGCAACCACAATAAGGTGAATAGAAAGGAAGAAAGGAAAAGAATTAGGGGAGGGAAAGAGTGAAAAAATGTAATTATATCGCTTTACATATAAACCACAATCTGTGAAAATTCTTCAATATCTCGAAGCCGGGAAGTAGGGGAGAATGGATGAATAATTATATGTTAATAACACAGTTTTTATTACTTTTGGTTTCACATTTTAATTGTACTTAAAATTTTACATCTTTGCTCTTTATTATACTTGCGTCTCTAACTTTTTATCAATGCATTTTGTTCTCAACCTTTCAATAATTATCACATCTCGGCTAAACCTATAGAGAGCGTCAAACGACTTATTTGTCCATCTATTCTTTTAGAAAACAAACAGTGCAAAAGTAAGATAAAAGATTTTTTCTTCATTCTCAGACTTAAAAATATATTTTGATAAAAATCATTCAAGGATGAGAAGTGTTGCTCAATTTAATGTTGAAGATGAGAATTCCACGAAACAATATGAGGAACATATATTTACAATAAACAATGTTTCAGGACCTTAAATGTGGTGTGTTAAATAAAAAACTGTGTTTTGAATATATTTATTCTTTGAAGTATAAAACAATAATTTTATGACCAAAAAAAAGTATAAAAAAATAATATTATGGTAAAATTATTGATTATTAGATGTTTTAAATAGCCAAAAACAGAGAGAAATCAAATTGATAAAAAAAAGTTATATATATTACTGAACGCGCCAGGTAGGGGTCGAACCTACGACTTTCTGCTTAGGAAACAGACGCTCTATCCACTGAGCTACAGGCGCTTTTGTTACCTTAGTCGTGGTTATATACATTTACCTTTTTTTCCTTTCAAAAGCAAAGAACCTGTTTTCCAACTTCTAAAATTGCAAACAAGGATTTTGAAAATAACGCTATCTATACTACTAAATAGCCTTTTTCTACTTTCCAGTCATCTTGTATAACGAGCATTTTTGTTTGCAATAACTCAATCCATTTTGCGATGGTGATTTTGCTTAAATATTTGTGCATTCTAAATTGGTTGCATTTCTAACGACGTCTCAAACTGTCAATTTACAATCGAACATAACATCCATACCGAACAAGATAAAAAAAGAAAGCATCTACTAGACAAAGGATTCTGTAAAATTCAAAATTACGAAATGCACTTTCTGGTGGAAAATACTAAAGTATAAGTTCCATCAATCTCACTAAAAAATTAAAGCAGCGTAGCTGTTTCTTTTACAGTTCTATCCTCTACTGTGTACATAACATGTCAAAACAGAGGAGATTAAAGATAATAGACACTATACCCGCTTTACAACAAAACCTTGTTATATGCACGACAGATCACAGGATTTATCTCTATGTAGTGTATATATATAAAACTGCCAAACCATCCAAATTCACAGCGAAAAAACCAGCTTCGTATACTATGCCTTGCATTCTCATCTCCGAGTCCCATGTTTTCTAAATTATAACATTTCTTTGTGGTCTAGGAGGCATATATGAGACAAGGGCATGGACCAATTCCTCCTAATTGTATATTTTAACAGGCTTGTCAAAGGCGTGGCGGTTCTGCAATCACCACAAAATGCCAATAAAAGAAAGGCGTTGAAACATATGATATTACAAGGATAATCAATATTTTTTTTATTTTTTTTTGCGGAAGAGAATTTTGATTTATTAATCCCGTACAAGCGTCAAATTGTACGTTCCCGTGGCAATTCAAGAAATATACCTGGTTTGCAGCATAAGTCCTCTTAGGAGTAGTATCAGTGTGTTCCAACCCAAGGTACTGCTCCCAAGCACCGTATACATCTCTCCTCTGAAAAAGAACACAAATTTCACCAATTTTAATAAGGATTTGTGAGAATGAATAAGATAAACGACTTAGTACTGAAACTAATGACCTGAAAACGGATGGATACAATGTCTGAGTCCTGAAGATACTCTGGACGTCCCAGCGACATAAATGCAAATTTCCACTGAACATTAACAGAATAAAGGATCAAATGATTATGCATCATGAAAACTTTTAGCAAGTGCTACGTGATTGTATTGAAAAATATATGTAGTATTCATGTAAACAGGATAACATAACGTACCTTAGAATACTCCTCGTCTGGAACCTGCAATTTCTTCTGAATCCGCACTTTAACATCCGCTAAAATTTCGCCTTCATGAACGACCAAAAAGAAGGGTTCTCCAAAATTCTGGACTTGCTATTGAATAACATTTTAAATATATATATGTTGGTATCAGGCTCATATTTGTTTGATAACTTAAGTTCTACCGATAAACAACAATTGCACTAGATAAAAATAAAAATATTGATAATCCTCAAATACCATTTGGTTCTGTGCACTCTCTTTTGTGAAATGGTAAACATGAATCAAGCGGTCATTGGGACCTAGCTTTTTCTCCTCTTCTGGAATCTGAGACAGATTGTTAAATTGGAAGAATGAGATCAAAAGTTGTAGCAAAATCAAAATAATTGTTGAAGTAGACAAAAAATCATACAAAATTTTTCAAATTGTAAAACCATGGCGTTAATGCCTCCATATGCTCACAACGTCCAAATAAATTAGATTTTCCAAGTATAAAATTAAGGTGCCTCTTCAACAATTTTTTCAATGATCAAAGTTCACACCAGCTCAAAAATTCATGTCATTAAATGTAAAAGCTATTAAGATGAACTAGGTTCCTAGACAGGAGACGACACCGTATATGCGTGTGGGGAAGAGAATGAGCAAAAATAGTAAGAGGGCAATTCTAATGGCAAGGGAGCTCACCTCCTCAGCCCGCAATGTCCAGTACTGGTCATTTATATTCTCAATTTTCTCACTGAGAGGAAAGATCTGTAGATTTGTCAAGAAAATGGATTACAACATCATCTACGAAACTTGTATCAATAAAAATTAAAATCCACTTAATAATAACAAGCAATTGCTTTTACAATGCAGAATATAAATTTTTTAACCTCAAATATAGTGGCCAACATGTCCTCTAACAGGAATCGAAAAACCATGCAAAGATCCATTCTCAAAGAAGTAAACACAGAAGCTAATAAAATATAAAGGCTAAATCTGGATCCAACCCAACAAATCTAGGCATGTGACAGCCTACAAATACAGAAAAAGCTTCAGCAAGATGATCATTACCTTATAAATCTTGTGGTAGAAAACTTCAAGCAATCTAAGTTCTGCATTTGGGTGAGACAACTCCACCTGTTTCAGATATAACAACTGTAAGAAATTGTCACTCATTTTCTTGCCTTTTCAGTAAGTAGGATCTAGAAAAGCACTTGGCAAGTGGGACCAGAGGTAAATAATTACTAGTGAACTGCAGTTGTTGTCATATTTTTTCCCACAAGACTAACAAAAGATTTCAACTAATGGCTAGGGGAAATTTCATGAAAGGTACATATAGCACTTTCAGTTATTAAGATCAATGATGTGCTATAAAATAATTCATAGCACCGAACTAACCTTCGTTTTGATCTCGTTAAGCACGTCTCCTACAGTGCTTTGTTTAGGCAATCTAATGTTGAGAATTACAGCCTGAAAGGAACAGTGTGTCCTAGATCATACGATGTTATACAACTCAAAATGATGATGAGAGAACAAGTAATGGCATCAGTAGTTTCACCTACCTCGTCCTTTGTGGCATGATGAAAGGCAACTTTCAGAGTTTTAAGACATTGCAATTCAGGAAGAGGAAGATCCAGAACTTCATAATACAGAATATCAGAGATCTGCGCAGGAAAGTTATCAATTCATTGACATCATAGGCCAACCTCAATTGTCAAACACAGGAACATACTGAGCTGACACCATGCCAGAGATACCTGATTGTAGTGGACAAGCATATCTAACAACTGATCAACTGATCTATATTTGATTGGATTGGGCTTTGGTTGCTGAGAATAGCAATTGTGAGGTGTAAGACGGATTTTAGATGGATCATCCAAACCGAGGTGTTGAGCCACTCTTTCGACAACATCATCGTAAGTGTGCTTCTTTGATCTAGAGATTTATGCCAAAGTCATAAACATATAAGACTCTAATAAAAAATGTAATACAGACTTAAATTAACAACCTGCTAGGAATAGTAAAGAACAGTTTCTAACTGTATCAGAAATGACAACAGGATCGTATACTCACAACTCTAGGCTGAATCCATCCTCCTTAGGTCTTTCCAGAGCTCGAAAATGAACAATCTGCGAAGAGCCATTTCGTATTAAAAGATAGAAGAATTGGTAGGGACATGCAAAGCACCATAATAACAAGCTTAGTCACCTAAAGATAGACAACAGCGTTACCAAGGATACGGATGTAGGGCTTGAATGAGAGCAGAAGCAATTTATTTTAGAAGACTTTCACGTGCATCCACTATGCTGTCTTATGCGCTATATCAATTATCTTATCCACCAAAAGATAAAAAGCAATTGCAACGACAACTAAGCTATATTCCCAATAAATTAGGTTAGGCTACGAGAATCCTTTTCTCCTATTCTGTTTGGTTCATTGCTATATCTACACGAAGATCGAAAGTGATTAGATCCTTGACAACCAATATCCGTGTTAATTTTGGTCGAACCCTCCATCTTCTAACCTGTTAATGAATGGGAGCCTCTTTGAATCTACGAAAAGCATGCCCCAACAACTAAGTTGAAGGCATGTTTGGGCCGAATTAAAATATGATCTTAATCTAAGTCAAAGTCAAACAATCAATATTAACCACATCTTTCATGGATCTCACATCTTTTCAACCATACATTTCNAAACAATCAATATTAACCGCATCTTTCATGGATATCACATCTTTTCAACCATACATTTCAAAAACTTCTATCACAATCCACTAAAAATCTAATTTTAATCCCCACCAAACACCCTCTGAAATTCCCTTAATTTATCGTAAATTAGTGACACCTCCACTTGAAGGCATATATTAAAAAAAATACAATTAGAAAGCAATTAATTAAACACAAGATTGACCTGGCGGTTTTTTACATATGCCAAAAATGAAGGAACATCAGGAAATTGGACTCGTTCTTTTCCAGGCAGGAGCCGCTTCTGATAGCAAATGATGTCCCCATCTTCAATCTGTATAGAAGAAGAAAGCAGAGACAGACAGAGAGAGGGGTGGGGTTGAGTAACAAAGAGGAGGACAATGTATTCAAATGGTAAAAGTACAATACAAAAATAATTACCTGGCTAAACTGGAAAGAAGCTCTCTTGTCAAGGGGTTCACACATGACAGAAGGCTCAAATTTTATTTCCTGTAGAGATGACAAACAAGAACATTGCTCAATGTAGTGATCTTCAATATATAGAAAATCCTTCTTCAGTAACAAGAGACAATACAAATGGTTTTCTTAGTGTAACACATGCGAGCATGCTTGCGTTACAATGTACCTCAAAAAGATCAATCTCTTCATCAGGAGCAAATCCAGCCAATTCATTTAGTTTTGTTAGGATCTCAATGGGCTTCCCAGAGCTTTTTACAAAAAGCCTACCAACATAGCTGGAAATAAAAAACAAATGATGTAGTCAAAAGACTTGCACTAAAAGTTCACAACAAATATACTTAGAAAATCAATAAATTACCAAAGCTCTTCTTTCTCAGGATTGTACAGCTTAAAGAATAGAAGTATATCTTCTTTACTTTTGTCAGGTGGAGGAACAGGACGCAGATCCTGAAAATTCTACAGAATTATGGATGAAAATATAGTAGAAACAGGAGGGAAGAATGTCCCTCAACGTTCCTGAACAAATGCATGCTTTCAAGATTCCTACAGGATTTTTAAAAGATACCTGTCCAAGTTCTACTTCCAAAAATAACTTCAGCTCTGCATTAAGAGCCTTATTAGAAACTTCCCTCAATACTCCAACCTGCAACACATAATTATCACAAAATGATAACTTTTCTAGAATGTAACAAAAGATAAAATGAAATATACAAAAGATTCATGACAAAGAACTTGACAACATATTAAAAACAAAGTCAAATGAAGCCTAGCAAGATATAATCAACAAGGGAATATACTGTCAAACCCAAGAAATGAGGCAGGGAAGATATGCTGACAAGCATCCAAAAATTTCACTGCAAAATCAGCTTAAGAAGCTAACCCTGCTTGTCAGAGTCTGATATGCATCATTAACATGATCCATACTGCAAACTATTATAAATAAAAATACCAACGCCATTATAAGGTGCATTCAGCAAATGCCAACCAGGAATGCAAGAAAGTGAGTGATGTGAAACAACTGATCATACTAGAACAGTTGAGATAATTTCTTTATGCACAATTATTGGCATGTTTTCCATGTACTATGATAATGCATAAGTGTGAGCAAATGAGAGACAAAATGAAAGGAAGGAAATAGACAGTGCAGAAAGGGATTCACACGATCTATAAAATTCAATGCAACTTTCACATAATCTATAAAATTCAGTGCGACATTTAATCTATAATGTGTGATAATGCTTACAGGAATTCACAGTCCATAAAATTCAATACAACTATCAATCTGGCTGAAGAGTTATTTAACTTTCCTTGCCTCTTATATTGACATCCCTCCAAGCCCAATTAAGTAGCCACAACGAATGAAAATCGAAGTCTCTAAACTCAATAGAAGTAACATCAAAATATACTCATAACAGATGTTGTCATCAAGGTTTAGGGTTTACATGAAAATTTTCAAAAATGAAAAATGAAATGGTAATAATATTTACAGTTTGTGCTTCCTCCTGCGGGGTTAATGGCCTGTTTGGACGATATGTGTGGTTCTGCCTCTTTGCCCAAATCCAAAATCGCTGAAATTGAACTGGTATACCAAGTTCTTTGGCAACCTCCTCCTGCAACAAAACATGATAGCATTATTTTAGTAATCCCAGGAGTCATCCAATTCTGCACTTATTGGAGCAATGGATTATAGGCAGGTATCCAGTTGGAATCATGTGTTATGCTTAATTTATTGAACAAGAAGTTTCAGATAATTTTTTGGGGATCTAGTTGTGAGAAAGATGAATATGTAACAAGATGGCAAGTGCATGGTGCACTTATACAGAAAAAAGTGACTAGGATTTCCCATAATCCCAATTCATACCTCCATACTATCCAACCAGCCAGTGCTTTCTACCTCTTTGTTGGCTAAGCCAGAGGGAAACATTCCTCAGGACTGATTTAAGATGAATTTATATGTTTTCTAGATATCTCTGTATTGTTGTACATAGGTACCAGTTCTCGAATGCAGTGCAACTTCCTCCTGACAATATATTTTTATGGCAAGAAGAAATTTCTATTGTCTACTGAAACCAACAAATGCAACCTCAAATTTCATGCAACACGTGATTTGGATTGGGACCATACAGGCTCAGAGCATGGACAGATTCGGATTGTACCCATGCTGCATGTTACCGAAGAGATGAATCAGGAGCAAAACTGTCATTATACTATAGGCTGAAAGTTGTTTGGTCAAATTTCAGAGAGGTCTAGTGTCTTTGAAGATCTATATTTTCAAATTACTAGGCTTTATCGTCCAATTGTCTTCTAATTTCAATCTCCTTAATGATCACACACAGAGAATACATCGTCAAGATGAAGATTGAGTTCAAGAGGTAAAATACATGGTGTTAGTCAACTTGCACAACTGGAGGGTAGCTGACTCTTCGACCATGTGGCACATCAGACAGGAAGGCACTACTAGGTGCAACATCAAATTCTAGCGGTGCTTCTAAATTTAGTTGGTGTCTTGTAACACAAGATGCAAAACAAACCCGTGTCATGGGTGGTAAAGGATCAGATAGAGAGTGAGTAATTAAATTCAACTGAGGTGTGAAGTCCAACTGTGATTATACCAGTTTCCAGTCCATTAAGTCAACTTTTTGTCAAGTATTTCAATCCCTATTTTCAACCATTTGCTGGTCACTCTCAGCAGGTTAACGGTTCATGGTTGAATTTATCATATTCAATATACGTAGGCACGTATGTGATGACACGCATAATTGAGATATATTAGTTGCAAGCCTATAGTGCTTAAAGACAACAAAGAGCCGTGCGGCATTGAAGTTTGTCTCAAGTCCCAAAATGTAATGGATAAAAATAGATCAAAAATAACAAATTCTGCAATCATTCATACCTAAAGCAACTAGTGCTCATTTCATTTGTAAGCGAAATGCATAAGCAAGCATTACCTTGAAAAGGTTGAAAGGCATATGTTTCTGAATTCGAAAACTGTGAACTTTATCATGATCCACCAGATCAAAAAATATATCCTTTCCAATCTGTTCCCTCAAATCTTCATCTCGAGCAACCTGCATATGTTGCTTCAGAAATCTATTACATAAAATGCAGAGATGAATCTTACAAGAGTAAGTTTGGCCACTGAAAAATAACCTTGATGACAGTATATAGATGGGCCTGGGCTTTATATTTTCTCTTGTCATCCTTCTCTTCTTGTTCTCTTTTCAATCGTATCTGGAATAAATTAAGCATGTGGCGCATTACGCCATACCCAATGCATAACCAGGAATGATGCAGTAGATTTCAAGATTTATTAAATCCAAAAACTTTACCTGAAGATGTTCTGCAATGTCCTTCTCATCCACGTCACAAATTATCTTATCCCTGTCACCAACACGTATATACACAAGCATATATGCATTTGAGTATTTAGTAAATTTAAATGGTGTATTGTTGTAGCCAGGGTTCGTCTGCGGCAACTGTTGGACAAAGTTAATGTAAGCAACACAATAGAAATGTATGTAATTGGATACAAATCAATTAGTATTATCACCTCTTCCTCACCACCATACTGCTCCTCTAATGCCCTCTTCATGTCTTCTTTAGTAACCCTCTCATCATCAAATTTATACCTTTAAGAAGAAATCAGGAAACCTCATGCCTCGTGGTATAACATAAACTAAAACCAAAATTTAATGCAACTAGAAGCCAAAACATGTATAGAAGAGAGAAATGTAGACAGAATGTTAAAGCAACCAAGACTAGGGGAAGCAGTGAATGATATTGGAAGAAAAATGTCTGCATCTACCAATATGATCATTTTTAACAAACTTCAGTCAATCACGTTTTTGCATCTCAATAATAAATAAGCTTGCAGAAACATCGCATACTTGTGTGAGTTCTCTGGGAGTGAATGGTTTGGGTTTAGAGAAAGAGAGGGGAGAGGTATTAGAGTCTATTTCCAGCCAAGCAAATTAGTTTATTTAGGTTGTGTTTTACACTCATTTTGGAGAAGAATTTGATTTGGAATAGTGATTGATGGAAGAATGTGTGGTTAAAAAGTAAGGAGAATTTTTGGGTTTATGTGTAATATTATTTTATTGATAGAATGTGTGGTTAAAATAAAGAAAGAGGAAAAAAAAGAGAAAGAGAATGAGAAAAAATGGATGTCAAACAAGGGCTTATTTCCTTGTATAGGCTAATCAAATCGAAGAAAATCAGGGATTAATACAATTGTATAGCTAATTATTTTCCTTCCTTGTATAGCTTGTAATACTCTATAAATCAAAGGGAATACCCACAAGAAAAGGCATTCAGCNGTGTGGTTAAAATAAAGAAAGAGGAAAAAAAAGAGAAAGAGAATGAGAAAAAATGGATGTCAAACAAGGGCTTATTTCCTTGTATAGGCTAATCAAATCGAAGAAAATCAGGGATTAATACAATTGTATAGCTAATTATTTTCCTTCCTTGTATAGCTTGTAATACTCTATAAATCAAAGGGAATACCCACAAGAAAAGGCATTCAGCAAAAACTGTCAAGATATATTTCAGAAGTATGACAATACCATTGATCATTGAGTGTTGGTCTGATGAAAGCATAATAGTGTCCACCATGTACTCCTCCACTATGAACCAAAACACTGTCGGAAAGGAGAACAAATGAAAGACAGTTAAGCGAGAAAAAAAAGAAGGAAACTGTAATGATGACGACGATTAGCTCCACAACCTGCCATATCCATGCATAAGTGGTGCATTTGCTTGAATACGCGCTTTATCTGTACGAATTGTGTGCTAAAATACATATACAACATATCATATAGGACCTGGGCGTTTCCATTTATAATAGGGTTTAGGGTGTGACTGGGTCAATCAATACGCATTACGGTGCAACTTCAGTGTGTGATTTATATTATTAATATAAATGTGCATGGTTTAGTGTGTGGTTTACTGTGTCTACTAATTTTGAATTATGAGATTAGAAATGTTAGAATATGTTGTGTGAATTTAGTGATGGTTGGTGCTGGTTGAGGACCTAGTTGATATTCTTAGCTTTTAACTGCTAGGAGATTAGTTTGCTTATTAAAGGGTAACTACAGAATGGACATAGCTCCTCTAAGTTTGTGGTGTCTATTTGACTATGAGGGGAGTAGAACTCTCCCTAGTTTTGATATTTCCATTAGCTCCTATTATTTATATCCGAAGGGAGGCCTTATGCTCCCCCCAACCCCACCCCAAAAAATAAATAAAATAAATAAAAATCCCCGTACTTCATTTTACTTATTAATTTACATAGAGGGTGATGCTGAACCCCTCATATAGGGTAGAGACTTAAAAACTATTACATAACCATGGATGGATATGGAAATGAAAAATTAATAAAGCCATTTTCCAGATATATATATATATATATATATATAGAGAGAGAGAGAGAGAGAGAGAGAGAGAGATCAACCTATGGAGCATGTAAAGGTTGCGGACACTGCTATCTGCCTCCGGTGACAAATATTTTCCATTGTCTCTATCAAGGTCAAGTTCCAGTGGAAATTCATAACGATCATTTATCTGCAACATGGAAGCAATTTTTCTAGGTTGCTTGGAAAATATCAATTTCAGGGGAAGATAAAGATCGCAAATCAAAATCAAGAGATCTTATTCAAATTCATAATGCATCCCATTCAAACATTTAAAAGGAATGAGAACATAAATGTTTCTTCACAAAATGTTGCAAGAAAAAAGAGAACATAGCTTTTTTTGAAACAACTTGGAAACATAGTACACTTTTACTTTGAGATACAACCTCACGAACATTTTAAAAACAAAGTAAAGTGAATACCACCACACAAAATGCAGTAATAACAGTCAGTAAACATGCAGGTTAAAATTAAATGGTGCTTTCTTGCACAAGCACAACTGAAAAATCAGCAGAAGTCCCATTAGTAGGAAATCCGTAACCAAAAGCACCCTAGAATACTCATGTCCTCCAGATATGAAGCAACTCATGACGTCCATTTTGACAGAGGATAGTCCTCCGCCCGCATGATAAACCAATAGAAAAATAATGAAGTAAAACACTCGCTACTACACGGCAACATGGATTGCGAGTGGTCTTTACTCTTTTGAGTTGACCTCTTATATAGCTGGGCTTTTATGGCAATGAGAGAAAATAATAGCCCCCGGATACACCAATTCAAGATAGAGACAAACAGAAGGACTTCTAAAAGCATGATAACATCTACATCTTTTAGAATGCCCAGCTGCAGCAGGAGCAATATATTTTATTTAAGAGCTGCTCTCTCACTGTCGGGTGTTAATTAGTTCTTTCTTCTTCTTCTTCTTTTTTTTTTTTTTCACTCTTTGCTTTTCAGAAAGGGAGTTAAATCGAGAAAAATATGGACAACCATAACGTTTTGGTACTAACCTTAACCATTGTATCCCTCATAAAATCATATTCAAAGCGCTTTAGCTGAAGCTGAAGAACGGGAGGAAAGTCAATGAATAAGACACCCTTCTTGGCATCCTGGATTTATATAATAATCAATCTTTAGATTGATATTCAATGGGAAAAAAGACTATTCAAATGAGCAAATACACGCATAAAATTTAGATTGTAACACATAATGTGACTCACAAGGCTACTTCTATATTTGTTTAGATAAATATCTATTTATGAATTTTTCAAATGCTAATTTCTATTACTGGGTCATAGGGAAAAATGTGAAATTCAAATAAGATCTATGCTCTCATATATTCATAGAAAATAGCTTCCTGAGAAAAAAATGCACTTAGACATGCTCATGAATCCCACAATTATCTAATGACAGAGCATGATACCTGCAAACCATGTTCTTCAGCATGATACTTGTTATCTCCTTCAAGACGTTCGACATCCACGTACTTGTCGAAGGAAGCATAAACATCCTTACAGCCTTTGACATCAAGTTGAAGGTCTGCCAGATCACGATTTAAAATTAATTTGGCTTTCAACATTAAGAAACAGAGGACAAGCTGGGAACGACTGATACCATAAAATGATTCTTTTCTTGTTGATTTGAAATCTACATTGATGCACTCAATGTAATTCATATGGTGTCCTTCAAACAGCTTCTGTATTGTCCCTTCAACAACAGTCCCCTGTGCCAGTTACAAAATTAATTTAGATATTATTCTTTCGGTGACAGGAATCAAAATGATCAAATAAAGGGGCAATCTTGTCTGACCACCATACCTTCATCTTGTCTTCGAGCTTTTCACACAGAACTCTATTAAGTTCTTGCACATCATGCTGCATAAAGGAATCATA
The DNA here is from genome assembly GCA_903798315.1 of Fraxinus greggii. Taxonomy (NCBI): domain Eukaryota; kingdom Viridiplantae; phylum Streptophyta; class Magnoliopsida; order Lamiales; family Oleaceae; genus Fraxinus; species Fraxinus greggii. The sequence continues at coordinate 24,616 of CAIGRK010222680.1, forward strand.
TGTGTCCCATCCAAATGATTTAGTCAATTCTTTTGTTGCGACACTGGTGTCATTATATTGGAGCTTATAAAATAAACTCTGTAGAGCCAAGGGAATGCTTCCTGAAGGCATATCATTCTCTGTAGTTGGCATATGATACACAGCCTGGTATAATACATTCAAAAACAAGGCTTCTTCAATCTTCCATCATTAATGGAAGTGTAACAGTTCATGAACTAGTTAAAGCATGAGAGTCTATCGTAACCTTTCTGAAGTAAGGAATATGATACAAAGTTTGAAGGAGAGAATTCATGTAACAAGTTGCTCCTTGGTTCTTAAGTCCCACATAACCAGTCTCCTTCTTCGAGTCATACATCAGGTAATCAATGACCTTACGTACAGCAACATCAGCCTCAATAACACATGTATCATTCACAAGATACCCCTTACTGGGGTCATAAAGTTCGCCAAGGGGCATGAAAGATGTAAAGCCCCAATCACTCTCCCTTTGACTGAACTGGTGCTGTGTGTCTGTGAAACCCAAATACAATGTTAATATCATACTACAATAATCATAATCCACAACACTAGAGGCATGCTTTATCTGAGTTGAGGGAGAGATGTGTCATATAAGGTCCTGCAATGACTTACTTTTTAAGTTTATCAATCAAAAATAAATCCAATCCAGTGATCCCAGATTCCCAGCCAAGCTTATCGGGCCAAAATGACAATATTGAGCATGAGTTTACTTCAGTTCAAAACTCCTTTTTATTAAGGCTGCAGCAGATTCTTCATCATGTATTCACAAAAATAATGCTTCTAATTACACATTCTTATTTCGAAATATGCTTTTCACAATAATAAACTGAAGGAGCACAAAAGAATCATAGTTGCCCATTTGTTTAATTATGGTTTCATAATAATACAATAAATGTGACTCGGGTTTTTATTATATTTTCTTACAATCATACAATGATTTAAATCTTAGCAAATACATAGAACAAGAAGAAGCTGCATGTTGAGAATGCCCTCACTCCACCACAAGAGTCAACAGAAGATGGGGTAATGGTCAATGTCTAGATACACTTCCTTTGGAAAAAAATTCACTAATCCTTTATGCTTTTCGTTGTGTTATTCTTCTTATCTGTGTGCTTTTAACCTTCTTCTACTTCCCGAAATTCAGCTCATAATAGGCAAAACACGAAGACAGCTCATAATGGGGGGATAGAAGAATTTCAACTGGGACTAAATCACAAATAAGAAACTAGAGCATAGACTTCACTGAAATGGGAAAATCACAGTCTTAAAAATAAAGAAAATACATCTTATACAATAAATAATTTGAAAATGGAAACACAATATCGAGCTGCATAAATGAGAAGCAGGAAGCGTTTAATGAAAATGTTTAATAAGGACATACTAATGAATTCAAGATCAAGCTTTAGCTACCCAAAAGAATTAGAAATGGGAACAGTTCTGGGAGATACCTTTTTTCATTGTGTACTTGCTATGTATTTGATTAACTACAGCCAAGCTAAACTGTGCATATCTATTCCACCCATACGGCAAGGTAGTTGAATCCGCCACATCTAAATACATAGACAAAGAGTCCACATTGTTTCCTTTGGGAAAAATAAGCACCCGCCTGTGCAAACCAACAAAAGCCAAAATGCAAGTAGGTCATTTTCTTGAAGACTTAAAGCAACATAATAAGAAGTTTTTTCTTTGTAACATTTAACATCAAAAAGTGCTCTCTTAATATCTTCTAACTAAATTAACTAATTCCTTTAATCATACGAGGCAATGTAGTTAAGAAAGGCGGAAACAACTTTACAGCTTTAGATTACCATTTATAACCACCAACTGTAAAAACATCTGAATATAATTTCTTGACATTCAAGCGGGAAAAGTTCTCAATTGCCCATGTGAACCGCGATGCTTGTGGTTCTTCACTGGCCTGGTTGTCCACTGTCCCAGCACTGTCTGCCGGTGCTACTGTAAACTCCAAAAAAGGAAAATTGAAACCCAATCCACATAGAATAAAACTTTCGAAATATAACCATCAATACCAATAAAAAATTATACTAGTGCAACAATCATATGTCAAATGTAGCCCAAAACAATAAGAACCAATTAATTTAGTTAGCATCACACACGCATTGCTGATATATTTTAGATACATATACATAAAAATTATACTCGCATAAGAAGAACGCAGACCTTCCATAGGCTGAGAACCTTCTACTAAAGGTTGAGGTCCTTCTACTAAAGGCTGAGGGCCTTCTACAAAATCCGAGTGTGGCACCAGCATCTCTTCATCTTCTCGTTGCTAAAACCCACCAAAAAAATAAACAATAGAACTTAAGCTTGATCCTGTAAAAACCCTAGCATTTTATCCTAAATAAATAACGACAATTCCTTCACCCAAGTAAAACAACACAACTTCAGAAAAATAAATTCAATTCAGCAACTTAAACCTCCCATTTCTAGTCGACGATCACCAGGAACAGTCCCCGTGCACATAAATTTAATTCGTTATGAGCAGAAAAAATTAAACAATTAATTAAAACAGACAGTACGTGCATGAAAAAACAATATAGACAAGTGAAGTAGATTTTGAGAGAGTGAATTTTCCAGAGGACGAAGGATTAAAAACTAAAAAGTATGGAGAATGTGATTTTGGAAAATTCAGTTCCATAGAAGAGCTAAAAGCGATTAATTGGGATAATGCGTGCGAATAAAGGGGAGGAGTTACATCCAACGGTTGAGAAGCCAGCATCGTCATGGCGGGAGAAATCAGCCGTCGATCAATAAAAACTACACAGTGATTAATATAATTTCAGAGATGAGATGAGATGAGATGAGATGAACAGAAAGGGAAACAGAGAGAAAGTCTTCTGGGTTTTCTGAGTTTTGGTTTCTCGATGGGGAAGGGATATGTTGGGGATTTTTGGGAATTTTTAGGGTAAAATTGAGAAATAAAATATCGAGGGAGAGTAGCGTGCGATTGTAGTCGAATGACGAGGTGTGAAAATTGCGCCGATGGTCCCAATGTTTAGGTAAAATTGAGAAATACAAAAGGTCAAATTCTGTGCAAGTGAATGAGATTGTTAGGGTGTCTTTGGATCAGTGTTCAAAGTAGCGTAATGTGTGGCGATACGTGGAGGTCGAACAATGGGCTAGATGAGTATTAGCGAGGCTTAGGCGTAAAAAAACGTAAAAATCAATTTTCTTATTTTAATATTATTTTAATTTTTAATCAATCAAAAAATCATTTAATAATTAAAAATAATAACTACTAAAAATGTATTAACATATTAATAGAAACTTTATACATTTTTTTAAAGTTTTCAACAAAAGATAAGTTTCAAATTTAAATACAAAATAGTCAATAAATAGCACCGGAACTTAAATCTTATCTAATTCTTTATCGGATTCAAATTCTATATCATCTTCTTCATCTAAGATAGGCACTTGTTCTCCTCAGTCATCAACTCTTGTTTGTAATCAATTTAGATCCTCAAATTTTCAAATTCAACACACACATCAAAATTGTGAAATAAAAATAATAAATTTTTAGAATGCGCGCATTATCGAGCATTGTCTGGCATTATCGCGGTCAACGCCATACACGCCAAGCTGCTTAGCTTGGCGTTTGGCGAGTTCAACTCTCCAAAGCGCGCCATTTCGAACATTGTTTAGAGGTAATCGTAGCGATTTGTGGTAGTATATAACTTAGGTTAAGTATTATACATGACAATCGTATCCAAATGTGGATATGAATTGAGTTGTACAACACTTAAAAATATAGACGTGAAGATTATTACATAATATGTCTGATGTTTTTCAATTTTCCTATGACATTTGTAAGAGGTATATAATTTTTTTAAATCATGACTTTATGTGTTACTTTTCACATGCTCATAAGGATTTTTCAATTATTCAGGGAGAATTAGATACGAATAATGACATCTAGTTTTAGTAGTCCATTTATGTGGCAAGACATGACAAGTTCAATTAAATGTTCCCTATGTCTTTGCATTTATGAATCTATCTTTTAATATTATACATGTTCAAAATAATATAGTATCACAAATTACTCACACATGTAAAGTGGGTTATGCCATTTAGGCCCTGCAAGGCCCAACTCATAAAGCCTGACCTGCCAAATACGTTTTAATTGGGCTGGGCCGACTTTTTAGGCCTATTACAGTCATGCCAGGCCGAAAAGATTTGACCTTTTTTTTTTTTTATTGTTAAAAATTCAAGCAAAATCTAATATTGACCTTTTATTTTAAAGATTTGACCGTTCTAATTTTTTTTTTTAGGCCGGGCCAAATATGTTAAATTGGCAATAGTAGCTAAAATTACATGTTTGAACGATCTTAAAGATCTTTTATCCTCTTTCTCGTCTACACGCCAGATCACTTGATCTTAGGTCTTTTAATACACAAATTAAATAACTCATTAAATATGCTTCGTTTATTTCAATATGATTAATCTGTCCTTCCTTTAGGACTTGTTCGATAGGACTTAAAAGCTAATTAAAATTGAAA